>PVKA01005224.1:0-42583 GCA_004027165.1 Ctenomys sociabilis | reverse complement strand
CATCTCCCCAGCCCCGCAACTACATTTTTAACAGCAATGTGTAATACTAAAACCATGTTGAAATATCTGTCATTTTGGTATTCTAAATGCATACTGCTTCTAATGTCATATCAGTTATTGCTATGCTATGTTTAAAGTAAATGTCTATAAAAAAGGTAATAAAAGTAAATGAGGGACAAGAAAACAAAATGTATCATGATGATATTGCTACAATATTGACATGGTTTAATTTCTAAATATCTCTGTAAAAAAGGGTGCAATTGCTTTTTTTAACAATCTATAGGGGTTTAAATTTTAGAACATCCATGATTTTTGAAAAATTACAGTTTCATTTTTATGTCTAAGGTATGTAATATTCAGATAGAGATATTAAGCCTAACTATCTCTGTTATAGCATAATAATATCAGTAAGCTTCTCTTCTGGATGTTTATCAACTAAAGTTTACAGACCAAAAATTAGAAAGATAGATCGGCTAAAATGGTAGCCAATATTTTGGCCCTAGCTCTTCAATGTCAGTGAAGACATAAGAGAACCTCTGCTGTGACATCTTGTAATTCAGTGGTGTACCACATTTTCTGATCGAGAAGATTATATGATCACCAAGGAGAGTGGCTGACGATGCATAGTGTACTGAAGAGAGTCACTTAGTGAGAAAGTTCTCTCAGGCTTTTACAGAGAGCAAACTTTTCAAGCAATGGCCGTGACCCCTCCAGACGGTTGACACTGACAAAAGATCCACAAGGTGCGGTACATGGTTCTAGGGTAAATCCTGAGGGGATTTGACTGAACATATCACATAGCGAAAGTTATATTTTTAGTTAGATAGCTCTTGTTTTAACTTTGTCTTAACAATCCAGCAGAAAAGTGTCACCATGAGATAGATATAAAAAGAAATGCCATATTAATATGCTGAGGTGTAAAAGGCTCAAGTCAACAACTTCAGACAATTGCCAGTTGTGCTGATAACTCACTACTATTATGGATTATATTAGGTTATTTTGCTGAATTCAAGTACCTATAACATTTGGGCTGGCATCAAATATGCAAAGGTCCTTTAAATACTCCAAAAACAGCTTCTCTAACAACAATGGTCACCCATCTCTGAAAAAATAAAACAAAAAAGGGGATATAAATAAAAGACTATATATATACACACACACACACACACACAAAATGGCCCTTTATTTACATATATATTGGGCTAGATGTACAGTTGCTGTTTCTTAATGCAGTGAAAAGAGGTATTTGTGTTGGTATTGTTTAGACAGGCTATCATGTCTACATCTTGTTCTCTGACTGACCACTACAAGTACAGCAATATGCAATGTGTTGATTATTGTAACTGTCCTGCTAACCTGTTTTGAAACTGGTTCATTGCTATTTTATCTTTTTTCTCATTAAAATGAATATAAAATTTTAAAAAGGTACAAAATTGAGTAGTGACTACACTTTCAAAGAATCTGAGTTGTTATTGAGTTATTTCTAACAGTTTAAAAACACTGAATTTGTTGCATTATTTCAAAGAATGCTTAAATAATTTCTTATCAAACTTAATTGTTTAAAAATTAAGGGAAAAAAGGAATTTGTTTAATATTCTTTTGTGCATTAAATGTCTGAAGGTGATTTTAATATCCCCCGTTTTTAGGTCTGAGCCAACAGCCAGCAGTTAAAATTGACATGTGAGAGTTCTTCTAAGTCCCAGATGCTAGCTGCCAACTGCCTTTTTGTTCTTGTTTCCTTGGAAACGGAGATTGGCTTCCTGAAAACAAGGTAAGTACAACTTTTATAGCAGAGCAGTGGCAGGCACCTTTGTCATTTTCTGCTTGTTGATGGAGACTTGCTCTGTCAGCTTTTCAAGACTGAAGTGAGGACTGAAAGAGTTTATGACCAAACAACCACACATCTATTTTTACTATTTACATTTTATGAGAGACAATGACCCAGGAAAATATTAAAAATTTCAAAAACAAAACAAAATTATTAAGTCCAAACAGTAGGGATTCAAGGAGAAAAATATGAAATCTAGCAAATCGACCTAGGAGTTGCTTTTGAATTTTCCAAGTGTCAAGTAGGAAACTATTATGGAGAGATCCTGTGGGTCAGGGGCCCCTCTGGATGACAACCTCTCCATAGGCCACAGTGGCTCTCCCTTCCTACAATGACTTCATGGAGCAGCAAGGAGTTCAAGCACATACTCTCCCCCAACAGTGTTTTGCAGAAAAAAAAAAAAATCCTCATATGACTCTAACTTGCTTCTCTGTTCACACTGCCTTTAAAAATCACTGACTTAAGAAAATTAGCTAATTGCAGGGGAAAGATCACCAAGGCAGGAGAAGGTAAAGTTAACCACAGAAAACCTGATGTCCTGCCAACTGTGAATCCGGCAGAGAACCTCGTCTCTGCCTCAAACACCCTTCCTTCCTGCTCCTATTAAAGACTGATGGCACTGAGAAGACTTCAAGTCATTTTGATAGTTTATTTTTTAAAGTTTTGTCAGCTGAATATAAAGAAAATTAATCCTGACACATAGCGAACTGGATTAGAGACCAAAGGGTTCACCAGGTAACCTTTGAACCCTTTTAAAGTGCACGCTTTGCCCAAGCTATGAAAATGAAGATGGAACATGTAGTAAGCTATGGAGAGGATATGATTTCCTTCTTCAAGATTTTAACGTGATCAGGGCTGAGGTTTTTGTTTGACTTCCATTTCATCAACAGAATTGACTGAGAAAAAATTCACCTCATGTGTGTTGAACTGTTTTGTGCAGAGCTTCTGCGTGTTGTGCAAGTGAATGGCGGGCCAAACAAAGGCTGGGAAAGCCCGCGGCTACATCTGTTACCTGTTTAGGCATTTTAAAACCATATTTACATTTTAAAACTTGCAATCCTATGGCTTGCCTTTCAATCATGACTTGGTAAATTGTTAGTGTTGTCTGATACCTTAGAAAAAAACCTGTTTCTTTAAAATCATGATAAAACCCACAATTTAAAAGCTAGTTTCTATTTCCGTGAATCAAAGACAGTGATTAAACACAAGCTTCCTTCAGTGCTGCTCTTCCCCGGCTTTCATAATTCCCCTCGCACTACATATGGTCCAATTGTTTACAGATTAAAAAAAAAAAATCCCTGCTCAGATGTTAAAACAAGATGTTTTCTTCACTTTCAAATGGCAGGATGCCTGCCAATTTTTACAATTAGTTATTCTACAAAGAAAAAAAGAAGTTTAATTATCACAATATCTCATGTTTGGACATTGCTATGTGATGGGTTATCAACCTGAAAACAGACAGAAATGAACCCTGGTCCATGACACCTGAGGGGCTGTCGGGGACATAGCTTTTTATAAAGGACAGGGGGCAGCAAGGGAGGAAGGGAAAAACATCTTTGCTAGAAATAGGTATCGGAGCTTCAAGGAGAGCCAGCCACCTGCCAGCGACACCACTTCCCCATGGCCCCATCTGGTAGGCAGCGTTTCACAGCATTGAACAATAGTGTGGAGTGCGCTGGGAGAGAACCTAGCAGTGGTCACTGGCTCTGCTGAAAAGACCCGCTGAAGGCGGCAGTGTGATGGGGAAGGATTCCCGCATAGGTGTCAAATCCCGCTTCTCTGTGAGTTCAAGTCTGGCTGGCCTGCTCAAGTGTTGGTAGGAATTGTTTGGCTTCACGGTAAATTAGAGTGAGGCTGTGAAGAAGAAGCTGCATAAGACAGACAGTGAACTTCAGTGCATGAATACACACGTCCTCTCAGAATCCCACCTGTGCTAGGTCTCATATAGTGGTTGATATAAAAGTGAATACCGGTGTTTTCAACACACCAATCCCCCTCCTCCTCCTCCTCCTCATCATCATCATCCATGTTTCTGGGACGAAGGCTCAACGCAGGTGGAATTAAGGGAAGTTGCTAAAGGGTCAGCCAAATAGCTCGGGGTTTGATCCCCAGGCCTGCAGTGCTGGCCCCACTCCTGGGGTGCACTGAGGTGGCAACTGAGACTGAGCCTGGTGGCGTGTGTCTGTAATCCCAGTTCTTGGGAGGCTGTAACAGGAAAATCACTATGAGTCCGACCTAATAGTGAGACCCTGAACACCCTGTAGACCCTGCCATAAAATGCAGGAAATAAAAGCGAAGTTAGTAAAATTGTTTGTGTTTTGCTTGGCTTTTGATAAGAGTTTTATATAAACAATTGAAAAAGTAATTGAAATTGGTAATAAATACGTATTTCCAGGTAAGTTTTCCTAATGCAGTGTCTGTGTTTCCTTTTTTTTTTTTTTTTTCCTATCTCTTTATAGGCAGAAACAGCTGGATGGCAATTTTTTAAAAGTTACCCTAATCCTAGATCACTGTGCATGTTGTTCGTTTTAACTAGTACATAAATTTTTTTGTTAAGACCTATCAATTAATTAATTAATTAATTGGTATCAGTAATAGAACACACAAACTCCCACTTGTTAGGCAAGTGTTATAGCACTGAGCTACATCCCCGGCCCTACCATGCTATTTACAATTTTAATTTTTTAAAGTATTTGGTACAGAATCTACAGGATGTACAGCATCCCATGATAGAGATCAGACTCATAGTGATTCTCTGTTTTCAGCTTTCCAAGTACTGGAATTACAGGCAGGAGCCACCATGCCTAGTCTCACTATCATTCTATTTAGATAACTTTAGGTGCACGATTCTCCTTAAGTGCATACGATATGCTAAAATGTTTAATATCTGAAACATAATTGTATTCATGTGCTTGAGGAAAAGGGACATTGATACGACACACAAAAGAGAAATTCTCTCATGTAACTTCTAGTCCCCTGTTAACAGAAATTTTTGATATAGATTTATTTAATGTAAGTTTTGTGAATAATATTGTTAATCTCACCCTAATTCTGTTTTTGTACATATTAATTTTATTGAGAAAGAAGTAGCAATGAGACACTTTCAAAACAGGCATAATTATGATAGTAAGCTTATTACCATACATATTGATTTATCATTATAAGATCAAATCATTTGACTCTTTAGGGAAAAACTAGAAATCTAACTCACTTTTCTTCTATAAATGATGCTGTTAGATTATGACTTTTTAGCTACTGACTCTCATAAGAAATCGCTTTGAATGGATCTTAATTATTTAAGGAACACAGCAAAATATTTCAATGAAAATCCAAATATTAAACATCTGTGAAGCTGTAATACATCAACCACAAATAAGTTCATTTTGACCCAGTGTGTCTCTACTGCATCAAATGTGTTCAAATTACATTATGTCATGGGACATTTATGCATTGCATATAAGACGGAGCCAAGAAACATTTACATACTTATAACATGCTACTTAAAGCTTCTCTATGCTTGGATATTTGATTTGAATATATATATATATATATATATATATATATATATATATATATATATATACTAAATTAAAGTGATCCTAGAAGATTAAACTGATCCTACAGGGACAAAAGTTTCATATGGCTTCACACATATTTATCATTTATCCAAACTTTGCTTATTTATTTGAAGACATCGTGGTGAAAAGTCCATTGGTTGACACCCACCTATTACCTCTTAAGCAAAAATGAGAACACTAAGAGCAATACTTATTTCCTTTGAAGCCCTCCCAAGCTGTTCCCTCCACCATTGACAGATCTTCCTGGTTTGCTTTCTTAGTTGGCAGGCAGAGGTATCGAACCCCCAAGACCCTCTTTTATTTTAATAGAAAACCCACTCAATGTCACAAAATCTTTCAGCATGCTACTTCCTTCCTTTGTGGTGTCTATCTTATTCATTGATACTATGTAAAATAATCATTTATTTACATTTAAAGATTGCTAGCTTTATGTTTAAAACTTAATATTTTAAGAAAAGGTCCATATTCCTCTAAACCTTGTAATTAAAAAAATTAATAAAATTTGAACTGACTCGAGTTTCTATAAGCATCATTGACAACTTCTTTCATTCTTTCTGTATTTTTTATTCTAGGGGAGGGTCTACAGGGTGTTCAGGGTCTCATTACTAGGTCAGACTCTTAGTGATCTGCCTGCTTATAGCCTCCCAAGAGCTGGGATTACAGACATGCACTACCACACCCAATCTCAATTGCCATCCCAGCATACCATGGGGCGGGCCTAGCATGGCAGGCCCAGGGAATGAATTCCTGAAAACCTCTTTTATTATAAAACCCACTTAATGTCACAAAATCTTTCAGCATGCTAAATGTGAAACTGACTGTAGTTTTCTTTAATGTTTATACTAACCATGACAGGTCAACCCTGACTATGCAATTGTGGCCAACAATTAAATATTCTGCAGTCTTCAATAATTTCAACTTCCAAGATAGTAGAAAGTAGGAGTTCATAATCTTTTGTAGAGGTAGTGATCGGGAGCTGCACAATACCTGAGGAAATTTACACTGTACACTCCTACTCAGCTGTACGTGTCTCTGGATTCCTTGGGGGTGGCAAGAGTTACATTGGTCCCATTCAATTGTCATGTTCTTGTCTGTAATTCCTATGTATTGGTGAGGAGAGGGATTGATTCAATGATTGGAAATCATAAGGAAAAAACCTTGTTCTCTAAGTACTTCCATTTTGGAAGAGTGCCCATGATATTATTATCTAATATTGTCCATCGTGATATTATCATAGAGGAATAATGGCAGTATGAACCCTGATTCAAACCATGTAAACATTTTGCATGCTTATTCATTCATTTAGGGGGTACTTATGATTTTTTGTGTGAGCAGCACCCCACTAGGGTAGAATGTATTTTATAACAACCTATAGTAAGCACAAACCTAACTCAAGGGAGTACAATATTTAAAATGAAAAGAGACAGATGTTACACAATTAGTGTAAACATTATAGAAACTACACTGAGTTTCATATTTAGTATGCTAAAAGATTTTGTGACATTAAGTGTGCTTACTATTTTATAGTAAAAAAAGTTTTCAGGAGTTCATTCTCTGGGCCTGCCATGCCAGGCCTGCCCCCAGGGCACGCTGAGATGCCAATTGAGAGTGGCTGTGGATGTGCATGCCTATAATCCCACTTAAATACTGTGGTAATACACTTCATTCCATTCTGTAGGCCCATGCTTCATTCTGCTGAGAGATTCTTAACATTTCTGCAGCATTAATCTGTTGTATTTGCTGTATAGTATGAAATCATTTGTTTCAAGCAATTTAAACTACTGAAACAACAACTGCACACATTTCTTTCGTATAAATAAATATTATCCAATAAACAAACACAATTTACAGCAGAGTGTTTACATCACAATAGTCTGGAATAAAGCATATCAATTTGTCTTGCCTTTGTGTTAATTTTTGTGACTCTGAAATGAGAACGTTCTAAGCCAGTTTACTCGGCATTTAATTTCTCCTGACTTCTGTATGCACTCTGAGAATTTTAGCTTCAATTTAAGGCAAGCGGATGTGCACTCAACTGAATCATGTATGAAAGGAGGGACAGGAAAGAGAAGCAGGAGGGTTGCTGGAGAAGAAGGAATGTTCATGGACAAAACATAATTTTAAAAGATCAGAGTGCAGTTTCTCACTTGAGATATTTAGGAGAAGTAACAGGTCCACTTGTGAAACCATGAATGCTTCATACAGAGCTCTTAATTACATCTGCAATGAAATTGAAGATTTCTCTTATCTAAACTTTTAGTGAAATGTTGGGGGAAAAATCTGCAGAGGACTGCTCCATTCAAACAAAATGCTTTTAAACCCCTTTATGTAGCAGTGAGAGTATGAAGATTAGTGGAAAACTGGTTGGGAAGGAAAGGGACAGCCATAACCCTGCTGCTCAGATGCTGGCTTCCAACTCTGTCCTCTAAGTCGGTGATCTCCAAAGGGAAAAAGTGACTTGTGTCCAATTTTCAAATGACGAACTATTTAAGAAGCAAGCATAAGAATTATACTGACATTTATTATTTCAAACTTACATGCTGTATAATAAATGCAACTTAGGATGCAGTATAATAAGCTATAATCAGTAGCTACATACATATAATTTAGAGATTAATATGCATCTCCTGTTAGTAAATTTTTCAACTCTTTTTTTTTGAAATTTCATGATAAAATCATGAAGACCCTTGTTATAATGAGTAGAAAACTGGCAATCAAAAATGTAGCTTATTCAAAACAAATTTTCATAACAAAATAAGAGAATAAAAATAGTTAATATGCTTTGTATTTTTATCTTCAAAATAGTTACTCATAGGTACTCTGAGTAGAAGACCTGAGCAGTATACTTTTCTTCTTATGAAAGAGAAATAGATGTGACTACAAAATTCTTTTCAGTGAATGAAGAGAATCTGATAGTATAAATGAGATGAACTAGTATAAATATTTAAACACTTTGACACAGATGAATAGGTAAATTAGAGAATTACTTCAAATTCTTCCTACTTCCTATTTATCTATCTGCAATTTTACTGTTTATTTGCATATATATATATATATTTAATCTGAAATAAACAGTGCTATATTTATGCTTTATCTCTAATTTCACTTAGCCTTTTATTCTCATATTCTTCCCAATTTACCTAAGAATTCCTTAAGTTTCTTGAGGGCAGCATACTATTCCACTAGAATAAGTACCATATTTTTCTTAACTATATCCCTGTTGATAGCCATCTATGTAGTTTCCAAGATTTAGCTATCAGAAATTGTGTTTCATTAAACATGGTTATGCATGTATCTTTGTAATATGATGACTCAGACCCTTGATCAAAAGAGTCATTGAGTCAAGGCAGTACTTTATAAAGTCTGATCCGGGGTCTAAGGTAGACTAGCCCAAGTAGCACCACCCCAGGGAATTCTAAGGGCTCATTATTTAGCGATCTTACAGAGAACCGGCCAAAACAGCAAGATTCTTTTCACAGTTGGTGTTCCTCTTACATAGGGGACCCTAGGAGGTGTCGTGCATCATAGAACACCCACTGAGCTGTTGGTGCCTACCGTGGAAACTGCAGATGCACACGCAGCGATCTCTGACTGACATCACCGTAGCAGCAGACTGCATCCCGATGAGTGTTCGGAAGCTCATGGACACCACTTCAAGCATCTTCTGCAGCTGTAGAAACCAAAGGCAACTTGTGTTAACCTCACGACATTCCCATAAATTGAGTATTCAAATATGTACACAAGGCTTCCTTTTTCTGGAGTGTGGCCAGGTTTTGGTGCGCTCCACGTCGCAGAGCACCCAGATGGCTGCAGCCTCTCTTTGTTCTGTTAGTGTGATCGGCTCACTGTCCTAAGGGCTCTCTTGGCAGATGTTGGAAAGGTTGAATAATGGGAACACCAATTTATTGGAAAAGTACATCGATAGTAGGCCTTCTTCACTTGGGCAGACACAGAAAGTCAAGCTTTGAGAACAAACTCTAGAGAATATTTAGGCATTTGAGAAGCAAAACACCAAGATACATTGTATGCTTCAGTCTAAGCAGCAGAAGGAGCTGAGTGTTTGATTGTTTCAGCAGATTACTGAGAATAAACTGTTCTCAGTTCATACAGACAGGCAGTGTACATACGTGCATTCATTATGTGTGCGTGTGCGTGCGTGTGCCCTCCCATGCTCATGCATGTGTATTGGGGAATAAAAGTTACTTCTGCATACAACAGTAAATTGTATTTAATCTTAACAATTGGTACATGTAAGAAAACCTTGAAGTCTCAAGAAATACACATTTCCTATTGTAAATAGGTATTGTAATGCTGTTAAAAAGGATGAATTCATATAGAGACCTGCAATTCAAAGTTGTTCTTCATTATTTTATTGCTCCACGTTTGTGACACGGGACTGTTACCCTCATCGTGGGGATTGTACGTATACACGATACACCCTAATCATTGTTCCATCAGTTCTCACCTGGATTTGACCATACTCTTTAAGTGAAGACTCCCTTCCCTTCTCTGAAAGTCTATCTTCCATTTCTCTTTTGTTTTAATCTTTAGATTATTAATATTTTTGATTTTGCAAATGAGGAAAACAGTGTGATTAGTATCAATTTGCATCTAATTTACTTCATGTAGTGCTGTTTCTAGGTAGTTATTTCTTACACATAATTCAAGTTTATCAGTTTATCATGAAGTTATATATATATATATATATATATATTTGCATTTTATATAGTCCAGTTTTCCATCTTATACACATTTTCCTTTCCCATTTATCTGTAGCTGGGCATATAAGTTATTCACAAATTTGAGCTTATCAGATGTTTTGCTATAAGCTTGGAGACGTGTGGATCATTGTAGTTTGATGGTTCCCTTTTGAGAAGCTTTCAGAAGAGATGCAGCTGGCTCACTTGGCCCTTCTGGCTTCAGTGTTCTGAGGGTCTGCCTCACTAATTCCCACATGGGCTCCACTAGTTTTCAAAGTTGAAATTCCCACCAGCAATGCAGAAGTTTTCTTTCTTCCTCAAACTCCCCCCCCCCAGCATTTCTTTGCTTCCTATCTGGAGGGTGGGCATTCTTTCTGGACTACAATTATGTTATTTTGATTTGTCATAAACGGTGAACATTTTATTCTATGTACTTATTGACCTTTGGTAGTTTTTCTTTTGAGAAATGTCTGCTCTAGTTTCCATTTTGTTGGATCTCATTACTTTTGATTTCAGTTTCTTCTAGATGTTAGTCCACTATGTGAAGACTAACATAATTTTTTCCATTCTGTATGCTATTCCTTCACTCTGTTGGTTGTTTCTTTTTCTGTGCAGAAGCTTTTAATCTGATGTGATTCTAATGTCTGATTCTTGATTTTAGGAATTTATCAGTTCTAAGAATCTTTTGCTAGAATTTCTTGGTCTTGTGTGCAAATGATTATGAGTTCTACATAAGGACATGATTTCTGCTGTCTGATTGCCGTCACTTAAGTTTTGAATCCTCTATTGACCAGGAGAGATGACAGAAGATACCCTTGTCTTATTCTTCTTTTATAGCAAATGTTTTCAGTTTCTCCCATGTATTATTATGTTGGCAGTGGGTTTGTGATAAATGGCCATATGTCATCTCTAGTAAAAACGAGAATATTTTAAGAATGGATGTTGCTTTAAGAGAAAAACATGTATACCATCATTACTTCAGTTTGAAACTGTATTATATGGATAAAAGACTTAAGAAGTTTGCTTTTGAAATTAAGTATAAAATGGTTATAAAAAACACAAGTCATAAAATGGTTATCATAGTTTAAAGAAATACTTTTCTAGATTTATGAATCTAGGCAATATAGCAATTTCCAGCAATATGTAGCTGATTATATTTACTAAACTAATTAAAATTCAGTAAAATTAAATATTTAGTTATTTGAAAGCAATCTCCACATCTCAAAGAGTTGGTAAGTTGTACTGTTTTAGAGAGTTACCTCACTCCATAAAATTGATATTAACTAACTTCCACATTTAAAGTAAGTCTGAAAATAAATTGAGTAATTATTATAATACAGTTTTTAAGGTATTATTATCTATATTTACATTTGTGTGTGTTTTGCATCAACAGTGTTGAAAATTATAATATTCAAAAAAAGATGATGACAATTTCTTTGTATTTTAAGGATGCTGGAAGTGAAGCCATCTTGGTAGGAGTTTTACATATCAAAACGGAGCAAAGATAGTAACGAGTTATTATCATCCATGTGATTAACTCACAATGCATACCACTTGCAGTAATGGGGTTGCTAGAATGGTCTGTTATCATTCCTTCAATTAAACATGGAAATAATACATTTCAGAAGTATCAAAATTCATATTCATTTGGCAATCTATCAAATTAGCTCATAATTATTGTGAATTTCTCAATTAGAACTATAAATCCTTGCCTTACTCAGAATAATATTAGCAGAATTTTAAAAACAAAAGTATAAAGTGGATCTTCTCAAACACATCTGTTCTAAGTTTGATAAGCAATCATTATAATTAGTGCTTTTGGTGTGAATTCTTATTAGAAGAATTCAGTTTGCTTCTGATTCCTATCTGAAATAGGTATGCATATATCAGGCTAAGTTTGAACATATAGAATATAATATAGGAGCATAAGATAACAGGATTTGATTAGGAAAATATATATTGCATAGTTTATCTGTAGGGAACTTCAGGGATGATTTAACCCAAATATCCAATTTTGTAAATAAAATGATTAAAGACTGTGTGTGTGTGTGTGTGTACATATACACTAATTTATTGGCTAATCCAAAAAGACCCCACGTTTTTCAGAGTATCAAAGCAATGTCAGGCTCTTTCCTTTCTCTACCCTTGTCAAAGAGGCTGAAAAGGAGGTCCTGGGTGAGCCAAAGAATATGAAATCCAGCTCCTATCTTACCCGCTGTGCTAACGATTCAAATGTGGACATGGGTAACTTTCAAGCTTGCACATAATTCTTATCTGCCATTCGTGCATATAGGAATAAATGGCCAGTAAACTGCACATAAATCATTATAATATAATCCTCTACACATTAACAATTAAAGTGGTAGTCAGAAGGAAAATGATACATGGAAACCCTTGACTCCATGTCCAGGGCCCTGGACAAGCTGGCTCCTGCTGAAATTCCAATGCTTACATAGTTAAACAAAACCTTGCTTTAGTCATAAAGTTTCAAGGCATCACTGTGTTGTGCACAGCTGTCGCTGATGTTAAAGTGACCCAAGGGAGAAGGCGCTGAAATGACCGGCAGGGAGCTGAACGGGATGGACACAGGAGCATGCCTCACTTCCGAGAGGAGATTGATTCATTTTATATTTTGTGAATTTCCCATCAGGGGAAATGAGTGACACTAGGTTCTTCCTGGCTCCTGTATTTCCTCTGTGGACAGACAGTTGGAATGCCGAAACGGCCTGATGGAGGAGGAAGGCTGCAGTGGAGGAAAGCCCAGGTCAGCAGAAGTGGAGAGCAGAGGGAGGATTCTGGATGAGAGCCCAGTCTGCCACGTGGGGTCCCGTGACCCGCCTCCAAGCAGGCCCAGGTCTTCAGCAGCAAGTTCAGCTGTGGACTCCCTGGGGGGATCTAACTCAGGACCTTGCATTTGCCAGGCAGGTGCTTATGCTGCTGAGTTCTCTCCTTTTCAATAATACCATGTCTTTGTCTTCCATTCCTTGGGTGATGGGCATTTGGGTTGCTTCCAAGGTTTAGCTATGACAAATTATGCTGCTATGAACATGGGTACACATGCATCACTGAGGTGTGATGATTTCAGTTCTTTGGGGATAATACCTAGGAGGGGAACAGCTTGTTTGGATGGGACCTGGGATCCTAGCTTTTTTGAGGAACCTCCATTCTGATTTCCATGATAGTTGCACTGGCTGCATTCCCACCAACAGTGGAGAAGGGCTCCTTTCTCCTCACGGCCTCTCCAGCACTTGTTCTTGTTTGGATTCTTAATGATAGCCATTCTTTCTGGTGTAGGATGGTATCTAAACATTGTTTCAATTTTCTTATTAAGTTCTTAATGAATTTTTGAGCATGTGTTCTTGGGCAAATATAGTTCTCATTAACATTTTTTCCCTCCACTATCTCAACTGAAAAGCAATTTCAAAGTTTAGAAGATAATTTCTGTCTATAGTCAGCACTCATATTTTAACCTTTCCATTGAATGGTAAGGAAAGAAGACAGTAAGCATAACATAGGCAGCAAACAAAATGATGATAATCTCTCAGTTGTCTTCTGCCCCCCATGAGGCTGGAGTCTCTTTCTCTTATAAAACCCAGGAAGTCCAAACACACACCAAGATGCCAAAGGCTCACAAGTGCGCATACCCGCAGTGACTGTTGTGTTTGGAAGCATGAAGGAAAACTACCCGAGCAAACACTTTCAAGGACCTTTTGACATGCTGTTTGGAATCTCAGTCAGAACAGGAAATGGAGAAAAACTGATGTTTAGACACATCCCAACTGGATAAGAAGGATGAAAGTAAGAATGCGAGGAGAAAAAAATATTTTTTGCTATCGATCAGGCAAACCTCATATGTAAAACCATCTGTTGGGCATAGCTTTATTTAAAAACACGATCAATCAGATTCAATCCAGGGACTCATCTTTTTGTGCACTACACAACTGTATTTGTGAGTGTTTGGGTATTCTAAGTATTTAAGTTCTAGCCTGCTGAAATAAACTGTAACATAAGTGATATATAAGGATATAGATTGAGAATATTCAGAAACCTATGAATCATTTATCTTCTTGGAGGTTTCAAAATGCTCTCTCTAAAATAATCTCTCTGTGTACGTTAAAGGAATCTTAAGCACATCCGTTTTGCTTCTGCTACCAACTGGCACCAGCACTGGAGAAAATCACGTAACCTCCATAGATCTCATATGCAAAATGAGATCCTTGTTATTTTGCTTATAAAGTTCTATATGCACACACCTAATAAATTTATCATGCTCATAGAACACGATGTGCCTGTGATAGAGATATGGAATCAACTTCATGCATCCTGACATGTTTATAGTATCAAACTTTAAGTACTCGAATGCAGATTTATTTTTCTTATAGCAACAGTGTAATACCTATATCTTTAAAAGAAACAGGTTTCTGCATCGCCCATGTGCTTATAGTTAGCTAGTTAAAATAAATTTGCTGAACTTATAGGTATATCTAAGCTAAAGGTAAAATAAGATAAAATATAGAATTGTTTAGATGCTTCTTTTTTTGTCCTATACCAGTTTTCAGACAGATCAATACAGAGGCTTGGATCTTGTTGTTGTTTGCTTTTGGATTTTATTTGATTCTTACCAGCATAATAACAAAATATTGAAATGAATAGAATAATTAATTTGATCCTAGAAAAAGAAGTTTTACACTCTTTTCCAAGTCTCCAAAAGCATTTTAAATAGTCTGATATCTAAAACTTTCCAGCTTTTATTGTTGTGCTCATTATTCAGATCCTGGGGATAGATCATTTGGTTTTTCACCCTTGTAGTCTCCTATGGTAATGCACTTTCTGCATTAGGGAGGGGTCAATGTGCACCTGCTTTATGATCTTGGAGAGTAGCCACGTCTCTGATGGACTGCAGGATGCCACACAGTTAAATATAACACTGATTTATTCACAGCAGTTTAAGAGGAGATGATAGAGACATTGTTTTATTATAACTAGTATACGTACTGATTCAAAACAGAATGGAATTAATAATGGAAATCTAGGACTTGGAATAAAGGGAAATACTACATGCATACGACATCTATATATCTGTACCATTTTCTTTTGTAGAAAAGTTCTGTACATATATACTTACATGTGTGTTTTTGCTTTCCAATACATTTTTGTTTTACTTATGAAACAATGCCAACTAACTATGGCAGCACAATGGCATGTATTTAGGGAAAGGAACATTTGATTTTTACCTTTTGATCTGAAACTCCAGCTTCATGTTTTGGGTAAGTTATCTCATTTTTCTTGGGTAGTTTCCTCATCTATAAATTAGATATTTTAATAACAGTCTGTATAGTTACTATCCAATAATGTATATTAAATAATTAGGAGGAAGAACGCCTCACATAAGCACACACATGAGTGGCACAGCAGGACCTTTTTTCTTTCAGCTTCAAGGAGGCCTTAGGGATACTCTGTGGGATGTGTTAGCACTGTAAAGTAACAGTCTAAAGCATGTTGGTAGGATTTGGGAAGGAAGAGGTCAAAGGCCTTGGGAAAAAGAGAAATATTTGTCCAGGACTACTTACCTCCAACCCAAAGACTTGAAGAGGTCAACACAAGGAGTTAGGCATTAGTAGGGATGTTTCAAGAAGTCATCAGTTTGAAATGACTCCTAACCTCGCCCTCCAGAGCAGACATGAGGTGTCCTCCTTCTCACATAGGGAGATTCTGATTTGTGATTCCTGGAGTCTGCTGTGACCATAACCTAGAACTCTGGCCTGACAGTACAAGACATGTGTGAGTGACAATAGTGAATACTCAACTCATGTCTAGGAATGTGTGTGTGTGTGTGTGTGTGTGTGAGAGAGAGAGAGAGAGAGAGAGAGAGAGACAGACAGACAGACAGACAGACAGAGACAGAGACAGAGACAGAGACAGAGACAGGACAGGTCTTCCAAAGGTTTTCTGCCTTTGCACCTGAAATGCAGAGAAGGCTCCAAGGATCAAGGATTCATGAGTATTTCTCACAAGCCAGAAATGAACCCACGGAAGTTTGACCCAGGCAGCCTTCGGCACAGCTGTGTTTCACTTGAGCAAGGAAATTGACCATATGCTTGCTTCTTTGGGGCCCCAGTGAAATGGTGCAGGCCCAGAGCCAGTTCAAATGGTCTGTGAGGTGACAGCAGGGAGAGATAAAGTGACACACCTGCCATAATGACAATCAGGGAAGGAAGGAGGTGAGTGATGATCTCAAGTGAAGACAGAGGGGACACGGGGTCTGAGAACACACACTGTGGTGCTGCTGTCACAGGAATGCATGGTGGAGCTTCCTAATGGCTCTCTAAGGACAGGTGGTGAGGTCTACACTGCCCTCAGGGACTACTGTGAACAAGGTCAAGGCTGTAGTGACAGTGCTCTATTATGGGTAACAAGGGCACCATCCTTTCTCCTGTACTACTTTTCCTCCACTTCCACCGAACACGCACCTCTGAAGATGGATTTTGGGTGGGATTTGATGGATGTGTAACCGGGCTACATGCCCATCTCCCACTGAGCTGTGTGTTCTCTTCCTCCTCAGCACTCGCTGAGAGGGCACATTTTGGTGAAAAATATTCAACTGACAAATCAAAGTTGCACATATTGAAGCTGGACAATGTTTGTGTCCTTGCTAAGCATTGTGAACTGATTCTAGAGGTCAAATTAATTACAACAACTTTCACCGCCCAGCATCAATCACTGTGTGTATGAACACTTATAATCACTCTTACCAAAGTTCAAATACATATTACTATGTCATTAACTACAGTAACCCTGGAAGGAAGGAAGAACTACCATTTGGAATAATAAAGACCAAACAAAGATGGTTTCATGTTTGTGCACCCATATATTTTAGTCTCCTCTCTCTTTGTGTCTCTCTGTCTCTCTGGTTCTCTGTCTCTGTCTCTGTCTCTGTCTCTGCTTCTCTGTCTGTCTCTGTTTCTGTCTCTGTGTATCTCTCTCTCTGTCTCTCTGGACTGAACCCTGGACCTTCACAGTTCGCCATGGGCTACATCTCCAGCCCTTTGTCCCATACTTTGAGACAAGATCCCAGTCTGTTGTTAAATTGATCACACAGGACTTGACCCTGTGATCCTCCTGCCCCAACCTCCCAGCATGCTGAGTGCTGGAATTACAGGCAGCCACCACCACACCCTTCTATTATTTTTCTTTCTCTTGAAAATATTTTAGATATAGCAAGAGAAGCATATAAAAGTACTAATAAAGGCATTGAAGCCAAATAAAATCACAGCATTTGTGATATTCTAAATATTTGTTCTAGTTTATAAAAATGAAGAAAAATAAGCAAGTGTTACTAAAATGGTATAAATATTTAAAAAAATACTTTCACAGGATTGAAAATTCCTTAAAATCCATTTTTTTTAGTGAATTTCATTTCAGTGTTAAGTGATATCACACTTAACATTAACACTTGTATCACTAACATGAATACTTTAGATACTTGAAAATATTCTTGGTCCACACCCCCCATGAGTTGAAAAATGTGACAATATCTTTTTTCCTTTTAGGCATTTGCACAAAAAGCACATAGATTTGGTCCACATATAGATGTATTTGTCGTCTTTTTATCTGTGACTTTACTGAGATTTAATGTGACATATTAAAAAAACATAAAATTATATGAAATACTTTGTCATGAACATCAACTTGCAAAAAATAAGTTCTTCGCACACTACTCCTTGGGGAACTAAGTGGGAGTTGTACACTGAAAACATATGGTGAGTCAACAAATCGTGCTTTTGCAGGTGTTTCAGTGGAAATCATTTTGCTTGTAAATCTAGAAACAGAGCGTGTGAGTGGTAGAGATGTTATAGAATCAAAAATGCAATCCTAAACCCACTATCTTAGTTAATTTCTCTCATTTCTGGGACAAAATGCTTGACACCACATTTAAGGAGGGAAAGGGCTCTTTAGCTCACTGAGTGTGGAGGGATCAGTCCATACCAGCTGGGTCCGAGGCAGGAGGCCACGGCACAGGGCGGCAGTTCAAGATGGCCACATCACACCATGTGCAGGCCCTCCTCTTGCACAGACTCAGGATGGTCACAGCATGAGGGCCCTGGCCACCTGTGGAGTCAATCAGATAAGCTTCTGAACTTCTTTGACATGATATGTCAAGCATTACAACATCCTACAGCATACACAGCTGCCCTAGCAGGCAGAACCACTGGTTCAGGGAATGCTCTCAGCTTCTCAAGTTGATGCAGTGCACCAACCCTAATGCTCACCCTCTGGCAGACCTGCAGAAAGCCCACCAGTGACTTTTTCCAGTAACACAAGAGCTAAGAATGGGAATTAGTAGTCTCATGAGATAAAATGTGGCCTAGTTACTCTTATACAAGAAATCCAAAGTTAAATGAATTACAGAGCAAAGTAAGGGATGGGGAGATAGCTCAGTACAATAAAGTGCCTGCCTGGGAAGGGCAGGGTCTTGATTTCAATCCTCAGTACTGCAAATAATAACAATAATAATAATAATGAGCAAAATAAACAGAAGATAAGGAAAAGTCAGATAAATCTGCAGCAGTAAATGGGAGAAGTAGAGGGTACATGACAAGGAAAGAAGGTGAATCATGTGCACACAAGCAGTTCCCCAAACTGCGTGTAATTATTGCACCTGGCAAACATGGATCAATAAATTTTTAAAAAGAGAGAAAACAAACAAGAGGGAATTGAGTTAGACTGAACATACATCCTGATCTAGACCTGTATTTGCTTATAAAATCATGACATGTTTATAGTATGTGTGGGCTTTCATTTCTTCCCAAGTAGCTTACAATAATAAAAATAATTAATAATAATAATAATAATAATAATAATAAAAATGCTGTTCAAAATACCCAATTCCTAAGTTTCTGATGAAAGAAACATTTATAACACACAATTTATGGCAGATATCTTTGGCACAGCAAAATAGATTCAACAACAGAGTGAGAAGACAACCCACAGAGTGGGAAAATTTTAGCCAGCTGTTCTTCAGACAAAGGACTCATATCTAACACACAGAAAGAAGTGGTAAAATCAGACCCATAAATGGGACTCTAGGATGAATACATATTGATCAGTTGAACAAGTATAAATGTCAAATAAATACATGAGCAAATGTTCAAAATTACCACTAGTCATTTGAAAGATGCAAATTAGGAGTGAGACCCTATACCTCATCACTGGAACCCCTGCAACTCTCCAGAGGCCTCGGCTCCCAGCTCGCTGAGTGAATGAGAACTATTGCGACTCTCTCAGAACCCCCAGTTATAGCCAAAGTCCAGACCCAGTTAGTGTGTGGGAGAGCTTCTGTGCTCCCCTGTGCTCCCTGGGCCAGGCACAACAGAGGGGCACCACAGGTTCACTTTTGTGCCAGAGGGGTACAACAGGTTCATTTCCAAGGGCTGCACCAAAAAGGAGCTGAACAAAACAGTTACACCCAGCCCACACACAACTGGATAAACTCAAACTTAATAGATCTGTACCCAAATTTCAGTAGGTGTTAAGGTCATAACTTTACCACAGTTCTACATCAAAGGTCAGAGGTCAGTGCTATACAAAATGACAAAAACAAGGAGAAAAATGCAATCTCAGGCCTCGAATCTACCCATGATGAGTGCAGAACATACTAGCTCAGCTGAAATGAATGAATTAACAGTGTTGAAAGTAAGGAAACAACAGCAGAAAGGTATAGAGGAAATCAACACAGAATTAATTCCTGAAATAAAACAAGAAATCTCTGAATTCACAGCACTTGAAGTAAAGAATCTAATACAGAAACATAGGGGGAAAACCAAATGCTCACACAGAACAAATGCAGAGGACACTAGCTCAGCTGAAATGAATGATTTAACAGTGTCGTAAGCAAAGAAACAACACCAGAAAGGTATAGAAGAACTTAGAGCAGAATTAATTTCTGAAATAAAAAAGAAATCTCTGAATACATAGTATCTGAAGTAAAGAATCAAATACTGAAACATGTTCAGGGAACCCAATCTGAAAAAAAATATGCAGTAAAAGAATTAATAACTGCCCCTAAAGGAGACATTGATTAAAAAAAAAATAGAGGATATGAGAACTATACGGGTTCCTTGAATGAACAATATGGGAAAGAAATAGATTGCATGAAGCAGAGTCAAGGAGACATAGAGGAACTTAAAATCTTAAACACAAATCTGCAAAACTTTGAATGAAAGTGAAGACAGAGTTTCAGATCTTGAAGACGTTAGAGCAACTAGTGAAAAGGTGAAAAAGGATCCCTTAAAAACAAGGATGCAGGAAAACATAATCCATCACCTGCAAAATAATGCCAAGATAAATAATTCTCATAGGCATCAATGAGAAAGGTGGAATCAATACAAATGATATAAAAAGATTATGGGCAGAAGTAATAACAGAAAATTTCTCAAACATGAGGAAACAATCTGACATTCAGGTAACTGGAGTACATAGCATGCCAAATAACTTCAACACAATTAAAAACACACTGAGACATATAATAGTCAAGATCCCAGAAATCCAGCAGAATAATAATAAACGAAGCCACTAGAGAAAAAAGCAGATAACATTCATGGTTGACTTCTCTTCACAAATCATAAAGGCAAGAAGAGCATGGAGCAGAGTACTGCAAGTCCTCAATGAAAACAAATTCCAGCCCAGACTCCTATACCTGGAAAATGCTCTTTCAAGTGTGATGGAGAAGTGAAATACTTCCATGACAAAGAACAACTAAAGAATTTCATGATGACAAAGCCAACCCTACATAGACCACTGAGTGATGTTCTACAGAGGGACCCAACTCCACAAAAGAGAACAGAAGGAATACACTAAATAGGGTAAACAATTAAACACACGACAAAAAGAAGGAAACAATAGCAGGTAAATAGCATGTCAATCATAAGTCAACACATCTCAATTATAATCATCAATGTAAATGGACTCAGTTCTCTAAGAGAAATAGACTGGTACAGTGGATTAGGAAACAAAATCCAACAATGTGCAGTTTGAAGAAACACACTTAACTCAAAAAGACATTCATAGGATTAACGTTCAAAGGGTGGAAAACAATACTACATACCCCAGCACCTTAGAAAAAAGTAGGGGTGGCAATTTTGTTCTCAGACAGTCTCAACTTCAAACCAAGAATGATCAAACAAAATACGGAAGCAACTATATCTTGGTTAGGGGAAAAATTCAAGAGGAAGACATAACATTCATAAATATCTATGCACCAAACACAGGCACACACAACTGTATAAGGCAAGTCTTAATGGACATGAAAAATTCAATATCCAATACCACAATCATAACAGGAGATATTAACAACCCCTTATATCAAAAAGATAGGTTAACCAGACAAGAAATTAGCAAAGAAGTAACAGAATTGAACCAGAGTTTGGAACAAATGGACTTGGTGGACATGAAGACAAGGTTCCACCTAATGCCAGCTGAATACACATTTTTTCAGCTGCACATAGGTCATTTTCCAAAATAGACAACATACTAGTTAGTCCATAGTTCATGCTTAAGTATATGAAAGAAAACAAATTATCCCATGCATATTACAGTGCAATGAAACTGGAAATAAGTGACAAAAAACCCCCAGAAAAACCCCTAAATTCATGAAAATTGAACAACACCCTACTCAGAAATCAATGGGTCACATATGAAATCAAATAAGAAATTCAACAATATCTATAATTAAACACAAATTCAACCACAACGTATCAGAATTTATGGAATGCTATGAAAGCAGTTCTTGGGAGGAAATTCATGACTGTGAACTCACACATTAGGAAAACAGAACACAATCAAACAAACACACTATTGCTGCCTTTCTGCCATCTAGAAAAGGAACAGCAAACCAAACCCAGAGCCCAAAGATGGGAAAAAATTCACAAAGATTAGAGCAGAAATTAATTCAATTGAGATGAAGAAAACAGTTCAAAGAATTAATGAGCCAAAAGTTGTTTTGTTGAAACACTAATTAAAATTGATAAGCCCCTAGCTAACCTCATCAAGAAGAGGAAAGAAAAAATTCAAATACAAGCAACATGATATGAAAAGGGTGTAATCACCACAGACCCATGGAAATTCAGAAGAGTATCAATAACTACTTCGAGAATATTTATGCCCACAGAGGAGAAGACACAAATGAAATGGAAAGATTCCTAAAAAGGTACAAATTATCAAAACTGAATCAAGAAGATATCAAGTCTCAATGACCCAATAATAGTGAATGAAATTCGAAATGTAATAAAAAACCTGGCTACAAAGAAAAGTCAGGTCCTGATGGATTCACAGCTGAATTCCACAAGACATTTATAGAAGATATAATCCCTACACTCCTCAAACTCTTCAAAGAAATTCAAAAGGAAGCAGACCTCCCACAATTGTTCCTGGAGGCAAGTATTATTCTGGTTCCAAAACCAGGGAAAGACACAACTAAAAAAGAGTACAAGCCAATCGCCGTCATGAACATAGATGCAAAATCCTTAATAAAATCCTAGCAAATAGAATACAGCAAATCATCAAGAAGATCATACACTACGACCAGGTAGGATTCATCCCAGGGATGCAAGTCTGGTTCCATATTCACAAACCTATAAATGTAATACACTATAATAATAGAGTGAAATCTAAAACCACATGATCATCTCAATTGGTGCAGAAAACTTTTTGACAAAGTCCAAGCACTCATTCATGTTCAAAGTCCTAGAGAAAATTCAAATAGAAGGCCTCTACTTTAATCTGATAAAAACCATCTATGAAAATCCAATGGCTAATATAACTCTAAATAGGGAAAAACTAAAATCTTTCACTCTCAGATCTGGTACAAGACAAGTATGTCCTCAATCACCCCTCCTATTCAATATTGTTTTGGAATCATTAGCTACAGCCAGTAGACAAGAGGGTGAAATAAAAGTAATAAGAATACGTAAAGAAGAAGTTAAATTGTCATTATTTGAATATGTCATGATACTTTACTTGAAAGATCCAAAACTCCATGAAGAAGGTAGTAGAATTGATATATAAATTTAGTAGCATAGCAGGATGCAAAGTCAGTACTCAAAAGTCAATAGCATTCCACTACACAGACAACAAACATACTGAGAGGGAGGTTACAGAAACAATAATAGCACCAAGGAAAATGAAATACCTTGGAATTCATTTAACCAAAGAAGTCAAAAACCTTTTCACAGAAAATTTAGTGCTCTAAAAAGAGATTTTTCAAGGATCTCAGAAAATGGAAAGATATTCCCTGCTCTTAGATAGGAAAAACCAACATCGTGAAGATGGCCATACTTCCTAAGTTGCTGTACAGATTTAAAGCAATCCTTATCAAATTGCCACTAACATATCTCCCAGACCTACAGAAATCATTCCTAAAATTTATTTGGAACCAGAAAAGACCTAGAATAGCAAAGGCTTTCCTGATAAACAAAGACAAGGCAGGAGGCATTGCAATACCTGAATTGAAAATATACTACAAAGCTACAGTGATAAAACCAACATCGGATTTGCAACAAATAGATCTGAGGATCAAAGGAATAGATTAGAAGAAGCTGAGACCTCTACAAATACACTCAGCCACCTGATCTTCGACAGAGGGACCAAACAAGCTTATTGGAAGAAAGATGGGCTCTGTAACAAATGGTGCTGGAAAAACTGGCTTTCTACATGCCAAAAACTAAAACTTGACCCAGGTCTATCACCATGCACTTGACTAATGTTAAAATGATTTAAACATCTAAACATTGAAATAGAAACACTAAGTTTCCTGGAAGAGAAAGTAGGAGTAACTCTTGAAGACATAAGGGTAGGAAAAGAGTTTATAAACAAGCATAAAATTGCAAAGGAAACACTTGAAAGAATTAACAACTGGGAACAAATCTTATTGAGAAGTTTCTGCACATCAAAAGAAATTACCAACAAAGTGAAAAGACAGTCCACGAATTTCGAAAAACTTATAACTAAGAAGCACTCAGACAAAGGTCTGCTCTGTAAAATTTATAAAGAAGTAAAATACATTAGGGACCTTAAGTTTAAAGACCCAATCGAGAAATGGGCATCTGAAATGTATACATAATTCTCAGAAGAAAAATGGAAAAAGTGAATAAATATATGAAAACATGCTCCACATCAGTAGACATCCATGAAATGCAAGTTAAAACAACACTGAGATACCATCTCACGACAGAAAGAATGGCTATCATAAAGAAATCAACCAACAACAAATGTTGGAGAAGCTGTGGGGAAAAATGAACCCTTCTCCACTGCTGGTTGAAATGCAGACTGCTGCAACCATTATGGAAATCAGTATGGAGACTTCTTAAGAAACTAGGACTGGAAATCCCATTCAAGCCAGCTATCACCCTATGGGGAATTTTCCCAGAGGAACTGAAAATATCATACCATAGTGATATATGTGTACCTATGTTTATAGCAGCACAATTTGTGATAGCGAAATCTTGGAAACAACCAAGATGCCTGTCACATGAGGAATGGTTGAAAAAGATGTGGTATTTTTATACAGTGGACTATTACTTGGATATAAAGAATGATAAACTTGAAGCATTTATATTATCTTGGATGGCACTTGGAGACATAAGTGAAATAATCCAAATACCACATAGTCTCCCTAGTTTAAGAAATACAAATAGAAAGGTATAATACAAGTAAAAGTAAAGCAAGAACTTGAGGATTAGACAATGAGGAGAGGGTAAGGAACAAAGCTGGTAAATGGGACAGGGACAATGGCATACATTTGTGTGCACAAGATGGGGGGGCAAGGCAATGATCCTGAGAAACACCAGCAGGGTTTTGAAAGCAGCAGTTAATTGGTAGGATTCTCTCTCTGACTATCTATATATGCTGATATCTGTTAACCAAGCAAATTCTCTGAACAGAGAAATGTGTAATAGAAGGGTCACACTTGAAATGCCTGTCATTCTGGTCTGCTAAATACATATTTCTTCTCATGGCATACCAATTATTACCATACTGTCTCACTAGTGAAAGTTTTTTTTTTTGTTTAATGGAAAATGAATGAAAAAAGAAGACAAGAAAAAAATGTCACAGGACAGCCCTGATACAATGCTATATATGGTTAGATTTCTAAATTTCTGTGTCTATTTCTACTTTTTAACATTTTTTCCTTTATATTCTGAGGACGTAAAGCTCAATACATCAATACTTGATGGACAATATGTGTTTCACATAATGCCTAAGATGTTTGATATTTAGACGGGTAGGGTAAATCAAACTGCATATGTTTCAGGGTAAGAATCAACTTCTTTTCTGGAGGTTTAACAAGCTAGTTTTGCAGATTAAAAATTGGAGAAAAGGAAAGGCTTCAAGGTCACCCAACATTTTGGCCTAGTCTTTCAAGTTCAGTGAAGACTCAGGACATAGGAGGACCTGTAGTATAACATCATGCAACTCAGTTGTGCCCCAAATTTTCTGTCAAGGAGATTATGGAGTCACAGAGGAATGTGACTGATGATGTATAATGTGCCTAAGGAGAGTCACATGGAGAGCAAAGTTTCTCTCAGGCTTTCACTGAGAGTAAATTGGTCAAGCAATGGCCATCACTCATCCACATGGCTTACACTGACAAAATGTGGTACAAGTTTACATGATAAATCTTGAAGTAACTTGACTGACCTTATCAGGTAAAAAAGTTGCATGTTTTGTTATATAGGTCTTTCTTTATCTTGGTCTTAACCATCCAGCAGAAGAGTATAAAAATGAAGTATATAAAGTAGAGCCATATTGATATGTTGAGCTGTAAAAGGCTCTAGCCAACAATTATGTGGATAACCCACTGTTACTGTGGACTCCTGGAATGTTTTGCTGAATTCAATTACCTATAGTTTTTAAATGTCAATAGAATACCCATCTCTGACAGGACTAAACAAAAAAAGGGGATACAAAGGAAGATCCATTTTGTATTTGTATGTACAGAATAGTTAGGATAGATACACAGTTACTTTTGCTTGATTTTATGAGAAGAGAGATTTGCAGTAACAGTGTTTGGACAGGTTATCCTCTCTGCTTCTTGTACTGTGGATAACCACTAAGCGATAACAATGTAAAATGTATTAATTATTGAAAATATCCTATTAATCAGCTTTGAAACTGTCTCATTGATATTTGTCTCTCAATAAAATAAAATAGAAAAGATGCAAATCAAAGCAATATTACAGTTACATCTGACTCTATAAATAATGGCTATTGTCAAGAAATCACCAATAACAAATGTTGCACAGGCTGCAGGGGACCCGAAACACTTCTCTACTGGTTGTGGGAGTGTAGACTGGTGCAATCACTGTGGAAATCAATGTAGAGATTACTCAAAAAATTAGGGTGAATGACTCCATCTGACACAGCTATTTCCCTTCTTAGTATCTTCCAAAAGAATTCAAAGTGTGGTACCACAGTGATATAAGCACACTCATGCTTACAGTGGCACAATTTATAATAACCAAATCTTGGAAACAGCCCAAATGCCCATCAGTTGGAAAAAGAGGATGGAATTTTTTTAATGCAATATAATATTACTCAGCCATAAAGAAGGATAAACTTTAGACATTTCTAGGTAAATGGGTGGACCTTGAGACCTTCCTCTTAAGTGAAATAAATTAGACAAATATATAAATATCACTTTATCTCCCTGGTGTGAGAAATTGAAAGGGTAAATAAGAACCAAAATGCATAACAGAGACTGTGAAATAGAAAGAAATTGTTTAAAAACAAAGAACTAGGGAAAGCAGAAAGAGAAAGAAAATGAGGGAAAGATGGAAACAAAGCTTTGTAAGTTCGGGGGAGAGAGGCTGAAGGGAAGGGAGGGGAACAGAAAATCTAAGGTACATCATGTTCAAGTTCATGTTACCTATGATGAATGGCATCATTATGTATATCTAAAGGGTACCAGTAAACCTACTAATAATAATGATAGAAATCTGTTCTGCCTTCCATTATTTAATCTCATTAATGTCTGTAACAATATTCTGTGCGTCTCATGGTGAGATGAGTGTGGTGACAAGCCATTCTCTTTCCTCTGTGTGATGTCTGTCAGGGACACTTCAGTTTCAGACTTTTAGATTCCACAGCCAGCCCTGTAGAAGTGTTTTTTACTCAGTGGGCCTTTGGTGCCAGCGTAGGAGTCAATGGTCTCTCATGTGATCAGCACTCTTCTCTCTGTTCCATGGTCATCAGGTCATCCTCATAAGTGTTGGCTCCCTTAGCTACAGAGCCTGCCCAGCCTTCATTTCCACCATGTAAGAGTTTCCATCTTAACGTGAGCGATGGTAAACATTTAGAGGCAAGGAGATTCTGTGAGCTTGTGTCATAGACTGGTTCACAGTGATGAAGAAATGTATTTTCTCAGCATTCTGGAGGCTAGGCGTCTGAGGCTAAGGTGTCAGCAGTGTGCCTCCCTCTAAGAATACTCTCCTCATCTGAACATGGCCAACCTCTCCTTGTGTCTTCATATGTGTCTTCCCTCCATACACCTGTGCTCAAATGTCCTCCTTTGGAGAAACATACATTTGGAGTAGAGTTTTATGTGCCATGTGGCCTAGGAGATCCAGCATAAAGCAATGGGAGCTGAAAGAAAGGCCTGCCAGATAGAAAAAGGAAAGGAGACTGCATGGGATGAAGCTCTCTGAAGAAGAGGTGGCGACACTGTGCTGGCCCCAGTGTTGTTACTAATACACAGTAAAAGGGAGAGAAGGCATATGACAATGTTGAAAGTGCAAGGCTTCAGTGTTTTGCTGAGAACAGATAAAGTAGAATGTTCTGAGAGCTATTTATTTGTGTTGTGGAAGAACAGAGTTGAAAATCTGCTGATGGACAAATGAAATAGAGGTCAACTTATCTGCATGGTTGACCTCTGGATAGCTTGTTCCCTGGAAACATGGCTTTGCTCTGCTCCCAAGGAGTTTGCTGATCTCTACTCACCATTCTAGTGATTTTATTATTTATTTTTTGTTTTAATTCTTCTTTTTTTTTTCTTTTCTTTTCTTTTATTGAAGTACAAATATCAATCAGACAGTTTCAAGACATCTTAACAAGACAGATTCGATAAATTAATAAATTGCAAACTGTTTTCATAATGTTTTGGTATCATACAAGGTGCATACATGACATTATATTTACAGATACTATTTTAGCAGATGTCTCTTTTCAGTAAATTAAGAGTGTAGCTGCTTACTTATCTATTTTTTATACATGAATTATATCAAAAATTCAATAATTATTTACTGAATGGATGACCGTAGTGCTAGAAGCCGACATAATATCCTGTCCAACCACCATTAGTGCAGATCTTGCCTCTCGTAGGATTATGTAGAAGCACAGCATATCTATCCCAACTGTACTGTGTATACACACATATCATGATTTTTTCTTTCTATACCCCTTCCTTTGTCTACACCTGTCAAAGGTGGGCACTCCATTGTCATTCACCTAACTTAGGTGCTTGAACTCGACACCGCAGTCCAACACAGTCCAGCATTCCACAACAATGGTGAGTTATTCAAAGAAGTTGTCAACCATAGCCATTTACAGCTCAGCTTAATATTATGGCCCCACGATGTATACTGCATTTTTACACTTTTCTGCTGGATGGTTAAGACCTAGATAGATCAAGACTTATATACCAACACATGAACTTTATATTTCTTATGTGGTCAGTGAAGTCCTCTCAGGGTTTATCTTGTAGTCCTGTACATTATTCTGTAGTTCCTTTGTCTGTGTCATCCATGTGGATGACTCATGGCCAATGCTTGACCAGTTTGCTCTCTGTGAGAGCTTGAGAGAAAGTTTTCTCTCCATGTGACTCTCCCCAGGTACACTATAGAACTTCAATCTCTTTCCTCTGTGGCTCCATGATCTCCTTGTTCAGAAAATTTGGAGCTCACCTGAGTTTCATGATGTTGCAGTACAGGTTCTCCTATGTCCTGAATCTTTGTTGACCTTGAAAGGCTAGGGCCAAAATGTTGGCAGGCCTTGTGGCTCTTCTATTTCTTCAACTCTGACTTGTGGACTTAGGTTGTTAACCATCCAGAAGAAAAGCTGATTATTATCCTGCAGCATATGCCATTCACTTTGCCTTATCTGACTCAATTGATTTTAGTTGTTGTATGTTTCCTTTTTTATTTCTGCTTTTCACTTGTTATACTAGGGAGACTATATGATATTTACAAATGTGTATCTGGTTTATTTCACTTATGAGTATATGTTCAAGTGGCATCCACTTCACTATAATGCTTCAAACTTATTCTTAATAGCTGAGTAATACTCCATTATATAGAAATACCACATCTTTTTCAACTATTCCTCATGTATGGACATCTTGCTTGTTTCCAAGATTTTGCTATCACACGTTGTGCTGCTATAAACATAGGTACACATATATCTCTATAATACAATGTTTCCAGATCCTTTGGGAAAATTCCCAGTAGGGGGAGAGCCGGCTTGAATGGGAATTCAAGTCCTACTCTTTTGAGGACACTCCACACTGACCTCCACAATGGTTGTACCAGTCTACATTACCACCAGCAGTGGATAAGTGTTCCCTTTTCTCCACAATCTCTCCAACATCTGTTGTTCATTGATTTCCCTATGATAGTCTATCAAACTGCCACCAACATACCTCCCAGATATAGAGAAATCAATCCTAAAATTTATTTGAAACCACAAACGACCTAGAATAGCAAAGGCAATCTTGGCCAACAAAAAAAGGCAGGAGTAATCACAATTCCTGATTAGAAATTATACTACAAAGCCACTGTGATAAAATCGACATGGTATTGGTAACAAAATAGACCTGAGGATCAGTGGAATAGATTAGAAGATGCAGAGGCATCTACAAAAACACTCAATCATCTTATCTTCAACAAAGGGGCTACACAAGCTCACTGGAAGAAAGATAGCCTCTTTAACAAATGGTGCTGGAAAACATGGCTTTCTACATGCCGAAAACTAAAACTTGACCCAGCTGCATCACCATGCACTAAGTTAAAGTCAAAATGGATTAAAGATCTAAACATTAAAACAGAAACACTCAATCTCCTGGAAGAGAAAGTAGGAGGAACACTTGAAGACATGGGGGTAGGTAAAGAGTTCATGAACAAACATATATTCGCACGGCAAGCTCTTGAAAGAATCAATAACTGGGATCAACTCTTCTTAAGGAGCTTCTGCATGTCAAAAGAAATTGTCAACAGAGTGAAAAGACAACCCACAAATTTCGAAAAAATCCTAACTAATAAGCAATCAGACAGAGGACTACTGTCTAGAATATATAAAGAACTAAGATACAACAGGGCACTCAAATTTAAAGACCCAATTCAGAAATGGGCATCTGAGATAAATACACACTTCTCAGAGGATGAAATTAGAGAAGCAAATAAATACATGAAAAAATGCTCCACATTGCTAGCCATTTGTGAAATGCAAATAAAAACAACACTGAGATACCATCTCACTCTAGTGATTTTATTTATGTTATTTAACTCTTAAAAGAACATATCTCTGCAGACAAATATACCTAGAATATTGGTTACTAGGATCACAATCTATGAATGTTGGGAGGTCATAATTCAGCATGTAAAATTATAAGATACAGAAAATATTGGAGACAGCTCAAAGGTGTAAGAATTTGCTTGGTAAGTGCAAGGTCCTGAGCTTGGTCAGTGGTAGAGAAAAAATGAAGAAAAAGAAAAACATCAAACTTCTCACACATACACCATATGAACGAAACTCCAGTGTGCTATATACGACCTCTTTTAACTAGATACTCTATCCAGATATTTACATTCATTCAACCACTAAGCTGTAGGAAGCATGATTTTGTGTACATGTTTTATACACAATCAGAATTTTCTACATCTTGATTATAGTGCTATTTCTTTAAAGAACATAATCCAGAATTTGGCCTTATAGGAAATATTGACAGTATTTGGAGACAGTTTTGGTTGTTACAGTTAATAATAGCTTAAATTCTGCCTTTTGAGTTATTCATTTTATTTGTTTCTCTAGTGTAATTGCTCTGGCTAATGTTTCCAGAACTAGTTTGAATAAGAGTGGTAATAGTGGGCAGTATTTTTCTGTTACTGATTTGCAGTGAAAGCTTTCATTGTTTTTCCATTTGGTATGACTTTGGCTGTTGGTCTTTCATAGAAGATCAATTTTTTCAAATTGAGATAAAGATCATATATTCCAGTTTCATTTAGGGATTTTATCATGAATGTGTTGGACTTTGTCAAATGCTTTTTTTAATCCATTGAGATGATCAAGTGATTTTTGTCTTTGGCTCTGTGTTTATGATATATTGCATTTATTGATTTATTTGTATATGTTGAACCATCCCTGCACCCATGGGATGAATCCTACTTCCTCAGGGTGTTTAATCTTCTTCATGTTTTGCAACATTGTGTTTGCCAGTATCTCACAGAGGATTTTTTTGCATCTATGTTCATAAAGGAGTCTAGATTATTGTTCTCTTTTCTGGTTGGATCTTTCTTTTCTTTTGATATCCAGGCAATACTTATTTACAGGAATGACTTTGGGTTATTACTTCCTTCTCAATTTCATTAAAGAGTTTGACTACTGATGACATTGTATCTTTTCTAAATTTCTTGGAAAATTCAGCAGTGAATCCATCAGCATGTGGGCACTGTTGTTAAATTTGTAAGTACATTTTCAGATTCATGGATTGATATTTGTTTTTTGGTTTTTTTTTTCAATTTTATGTCTTCTTGATTTAACTGTGATAATTTGTAGATATCTAGGAATCTGTTCATTAGTCTGAGTTTTTCATGTTAGAGTGAGCATTCTCAAAATAGGTATTGAAAATCTTAAGCATTTCTGGACAAGCCATTGTAATTTTACCCTTTTCATCTCAATTTACATGAATTTGAGTCTTTCACTTTTTTAAGGTTGGCTAAGGATTTGCCAATTCTATGTAATTTTTCATTGAACAAATTATTTTATCCTTTTTCTCTTGACTCTTAAGTTTGGCAGATTTTTCTTTTCTTTTTTTTTAACCACTTATTCTTACCACTCTGGTTTTATTTGCCAATGTAACATTTTTGTCAAACCCAATAAAAACTTGTATCACTTTTGTATGTCAATATTTCAGAACTATTTGCTGTGCCCTTCTGGGCTTCTATTTTCTTTGTAGGCATCTCTCACCCTTCAACTCCCTGCTTTTCTGTCTAGTATTATTCACTTTGTTCCCTTGGCTGTCTCTGTTCCACACAGCTTCTTCCTGGAACCTCTTTTGTTATTCACTTACACTTTCTATGAAAACCCATTTTCAGGGTCTCTCTATTCTTCTACCCTATCAAATTGTCTATTATCCAACTTTTCAAAAGAGGTTCCTTATATATCCTCTTCTATATTATGAAACATACCCCCATCTTATTCTTTTATCCTTACCTCTTCTTTGGCATTCAAGTTTAGCCACATTACTGATCTCTCTAGACTTTTGCATTTCTTATTGCTAAAATTTGTGTTTTGTGGTATGTATTACTAATGTTCCATGTGACATAAAATATATGATTCACATGTAATAATATATGAACATTTGAATCAATTGACTTTCACCCTAGCTACGGATTATGTGGCTATGGATATTTGATGCACAGAGACATAATCAAAGAATGTAAAATGCTATCAATCTAGTAATTATTTGATATGTGTCATAAAGAACATACTGGTTCTATGGTTGTTAATATACAACAGAATTGTCTATTATTTCCACACAAGTAGAGAGTTACTATTGGTTTTCATACTTTTTGTTGCTTATCAGTCAAAACTAAATCTTTTATACAACGTTTCCTCCCTGGAATGACCACTGAAATTCTCTAAATTCATCACAGAGACCGATGCCATTCAGTGTACATCCCTTTTGCCTCAATATATTTCTATTTTTACTTTCATTTTATATTGTTTCTTTTTTATTTTAAAGAGAATAAAATTTTAAAAAGTGAAATGATACAGAATTTCAAAACAAGATGGTAGGAAATTAACAATGGTTATGATATTGCATATTGTGATCTATAAAGTAGTTCTTCAAATTATCAGATATAGGCATTGGAAACTGACCAAACAATTGAACATTAATTATCTTCTCTACCATGTGTATAGATACATTTTCTCTTCTTTCCTTTTTTCCTTTCACTCATCCCAATTGTTCTTTCCTTTTATGCAGTTTCTCTCCCTTTCATAATATCTATTGTACATAACCAAAATGAAGTATTATATAATTTTCTACTAATTTTTGAAGAATATACATGCCTTAAATTTCACAGCTTTGAAGTTCTTTGATGTCATTCATCATCATTTTCTCTGCCTTTTAATATGTAAAACCCAAAATCTGCAAAATTATTTTATTACCTTTTAACATTTTACCTGTTCAATTGTCAAATTTTTCACATATGTGGTTCATAACCTCACATTCTACTTTCTCTCCCTCTCATCTTTGTTTGGCTCCATAACCTCATGCTCCATTCCTATCTCTCAGCCAATGTGACTGACAACCCCAAATTAGGCAGCAATGATCACTTTGTTCCATAAAAATAAAAATAAAATATCCACATGCTTATTAGCACTTTGCCGGTGGTGGCTACCAAATCCATGTGAACAATTTTTTTCCTATCAGTGGTTCCAAAAACATGTTCTTGCTTTGTTTCTATATTAAAGATGCACAATTTCTTCCCTATTCCATTTGGAAACACTGATTTGTTTGAACTATGAATGAGCTAGAACCATTCAGATGCCATCCAAGGGAAGGACTTAGGACTTCGTTCTGTGTCCACACAAAGGAAGCTTTGATATCAGGCTAACACCCAACACGATAGATGAAATCCATCTTACACCAGAGAGTGAGCTCCCAGGACTGTCTCTAAATAAGATGGAGTATCATAGGCAGCTCTTTGTGCTGGTGTGAACACATTTTGGTTTCTCATCCCTTATAAATATTACTCAGCCTTAAAACTTTCCTTACAGAAATGATGAACTTTCCATTAGAGTAACAGAGAATAGATAAACTATAAGGGATGCATCTTTTGTACTTCAAGCTGCACCTGAGTGATGTTATCTTCAGGTTTGTTCCATTATGACTCTTATTGATATTCAGCCTGACCTCACTTTCCTATTTAAAAAACAGATTAGAAAAGAATGTTGTGTTAATAGTTCAACTGACAGTACCTTCTTTTGCAATGTCATCTTAGGCATAATTTAAGAAACCAAACTTAGATACCAAGAATAAAATCTCTATTAAAAAATCTACACTGTGAAGTCAAACAACAAAAAGAAAAGCAATGCTTTTTACTCCCGTAGAATGATTCAGAGCCATTTCCCTTATTTTAAAAACTGAAGTTACCAAAATGAGATATTATCTTCTGTGAAAGGAGAAAACAACCTCAGATAGATAGATAGATAGATAGATAGATAGATAGATAGATAGATAGACAGACAGAGATAGATAGATAGATAGATAGATAGATAGATAGATAGATAGATAGATAGATTAGGAGTGCTATAAGTGTTTGTAGTTGCAATCCAGAAAAAAAATGAAAATAAAAAGGTGAATCTGAACCTTTGAAGTCACTCATGACAGTGACCCTGCTGGCCCTGCCTTCGTCCCCACCCCTTCTCAATCCTCCATGTCCTCCACCCTAATAAGTATGCCCCCACTGCTGGTATACAGTAGTAATTGTTGCTAATTGGAGGGAGGCGCCAGACCATCCTGGTAATGTTGTGAAACCGCAAGGAGGGAGGACTGCGAACGCTCACAGGCCCGGCAGTAATTACCCACTAATTCCGCCTGTTTGTGTGGGGACAGCTCATTATAGCTCTTAAGAAACCTCAGTATAAAGAGGAAAGCAGGTAGGAGGCAAGGTTAAATAATTAGTGCTCAGCAGATTTATTTTAAGATTCAAAGAATAGGATTAAGGGTGGGAAATGTGACCAGAGTGACAATTAAGAAATGGTAGAATGCTTGAAGCAAGTGAGTTTTACGTGTTTGTGGGAGGAGGGATACATAAGAATCCAGGACCATAACATGAAAGATGGCATGTCACTGCGGTGGCTCCCTTTTAATTATGACCCAGGTCATTCCCTTGCATTTTATGGTGGCAATCACATGCTTAAGGAAAGATTTATTCTCATGATACTAAAGATTTCAATTTTCATAAAATAATGTGTAAGAAAGTTTCCATATTATTTGTCCTTAACTTTTTTGAATTTATTTTGAGTTAAGAAATGCATTTTCGACTTGTATATCAATAGTTTAATAGGATCTTTGAAAAGAAGTAATTATTCAAATATCGTTGTTAGTAAGTCTGAATTCTTAGAATTATTCATATATAAAAATATACATTCAGAATGCATATATATAATATATAAGTGTATATATAATATATATTTTCCATCTTCATTTCAATAGCAAATATGCTTGTTTTGGGTTTTATATGAATATTTATAATACATTTAAGGATAATATATATTCATAAATGCATAGCTATATTTCATCAATAATTGATTTCTATATAGTGTTTAAAGGGTTTTCTCATGGCATAATGGCTTTGACTTATAATATACTTTGAACCAAATTGCATAGCTGTAATTAAATTTTATTTCACCTTTAGAAATTAAATAAGTTAACTCAAAAGTTACATGAGCGCTACATTTTGAGTTTCTCAGAAAAGTCCTATGTATGTGTTAAATATGTAATCGCTGAAGGACTTAGGGGGAAGTTTTTGAATAGTAAAAACACTATCCTTTTGCTAAAATATGAGAATATAGCTACCTGTGATGTAGAAATAGAAGTACTAGTCCTATGAAACATATTTAAACTAAGATATTTTAAAGTTTGAACCTTTATACATTTTTCCCCAAAAATACAGATGGCGTTCTGTTATAATACAAACTGAACTTCATAAATCCAGAGTGAGCTTCATGCCATTTTCTGGTTGCATTCCTGCTCTTATTCAACATTCTCTATACAAAAAACACTAAACTATGAAATTGCTTCTATCACTAGCTTATTAAGGAATTGAGAAACAAAAGTTGATGAATTAGATAGCTCATAAGCGGTTTTTCTAAGAGTTATTTACTGTTCTTTAAATCCTTTGTTTTAAAGATTTATTTATTTACTTGGTATTGTGTCTTGCTAAGCAGGATTCATAGTGATTCTCCTGTCTCAGCCTCCCCAGAGCTGGGATAACAGGCATACACCACTATGTCCAGTTTCAGTGGTGGCTTGGTACAAGGGTGGCTGGTCTTTGTGTCGGCTATCTCTCTGGCCTGAAATCTTTATTAATGTATCCGATTGTAAGTACTACAGACTTCTCTCCAACATCTACAGCCTTAGCATCAACATCGTGGATTTGGAGACCTTTCTAGCTCCCTGGGATTGAAAATATTGTTCGTCAAGCAAATGGGTATGCAGATTTATTATGTTTTACCTGATCATTAGAATCATTGATGTTTTTGTTTCATTAACATTTTTATTACTTATAAAGTCCCTAATCTTGTACTGCTTCTTAGGCATATGATGGTAGTGGTGGATGTACTCTGTAACTCTAACTGTGCATATCGCAGATGATCAATTTGTTTTTATTTTATTTTATTTTTTTTTGTATTTTAGGGAAGGGTCTACAGGGTCTTCAGGGTCTCACTGCTAGCTCAGACTCTAGTGATCCGCTTATTTGCAGCCTCCTAAAAGCTGGGATTACAGGCATGTGCTACCATACCCAGCCTCACAGAGGATTAACTTGGCATGGATACCAGTGCTCACCAGCATTCTGTGGACCCCAACACTGTCCAGCCATCCCCAAGTTAGCCTGGGATTGCCTGCCTACTTTCTTAATAGCTTCAAAGTACAAAGGCTACTTTATTGTTCCAGAGAAAATGAAGAGAGTTTGAGGGATTCAACCTGCACTATAGCCTGTTCGATGGGTCCTGGAATGTGCACTGTAGTGTCACAGCACAGAGTGACTATATTCTGGTCACTGCCTGGATGGAGGTTACCCAGAGGTCCTACCAGTTTACAGAGGATGGTACATGGGAAAGAAACAACCTTGCTCTCTTAAGCCACATATGTATAGCATATTTAGTGTTTGGCTATAACAGGATCCTAAAAATAAGGTATGTGTCAAATGATGGCAGCTCACAGTTGACTTTGTTTCCTCATGTTAATATCTAGTTGCTCATTTTGAAAATGATCTCAAGAAATTAAAAAAAAGATTTTTTCTCAAGGCTGGCCAGATAGTTCAGTGGATGAAGAGCCTGTTTAGGCAGCATGCAGGGACCAGGGTTCAATCCAGCAAGCAGTGCTGGTCCCTACCCCAGAGCACACTGGGAAGGTGATTCAGACTTGGGAGGCTGAAAACAGGAGAATCATTATGAGCCTGATCTGCGTAGTAAGACCCTGTAGATCCTGAAGACCCTGTACTAAATACATTAGAAAAGAAAGATTGTTTCATCCTATAATATATATTTTAAGCTAAAATTTTAGGTATCAAAAGTATGGTGGAAATAAACATTTTTAACCATCCAACCAGAAATACGAACTTTATTACAGAAGACCCATAGTATAAATAAAAAGTCAAGTTGAGATCTTTAAGCAGAAAAATATGCTTAAGGTACAAAAATGAATTAAAGTATGAAACTTTTGGGGGAAATGTAATGCAGAATGTAAATTGGTAAATATACGTGACATTGGCTATATAACAATACTTCCAATATTGTTTTAGCTCCAAACCGCATAAAAAATTAAAATTAATAAAAAGTATTAAAATCAATTATGGAGAGCTACTGTGTCTCAATTTCACATTATCCTTGGGTAAAACACATTAGCACAAAACCTATAGTCAACAGTAATAGATAACAGGCACATTTTGTTCTATGATAAAAGTAATCAATAAGCAATTCATCAGTAGTACATAAAATATAAAAATTTATTTAATCTAGAAATAAACACAAAAGAAAAGGTCCTATAGCTAGATGAAAAATGAAAAATAGTGAGATGGTAGATAGAACTATAATAAATTTAAATAAGTGGAATATACCTGTTAAAAAGTTCAGACTGAATTAGCAGCATGACTTTACAATACTTAAAGGCATATAGGCAATGTAAAGACAGGGAAGAAAACAAAACATTAAAATACGAGCATAGAACAAAAAGATAAAAAGAAAGAAAACTCTTGCTGATGTACTAACACCAGAAATAATAGATTAAGAAATATTGATTGCCATCATCTTAATGATGGATGAGAATAATTCATCAATTCTGTATAAGCACTTTAAATATATTATATGATCAATAACATAGTTTAAAATTGTATAGAGCAAAAGATAACAGAACTAAAAATACCTGTAGTACGATTGCAAAACTTTCATGCTTCTCTCACTGCTAACAGAACAGGGCAAAAACTTTAGAAGGCATAAACAGCTCCTGAACATTTCTCAACCAATGTCACCTAATTCACATTTGCAGAACCATGCAGCCAGCAACGTATTTACCACAACTTCACCTCATTTTCCTCCAAATTCAGAATATGCTAAAAGATTGAAACAGCTCAATAAAACCTATAAGAATAAGTTCAAGTATTCTCTTCTGTCTTTGAGAAATTAAGGTTAAAGGCAACTAAAAGTTTACAATGTTTTCCAATACTTGGGAATATACTTTTAATTATCTTATGATCAAAGAATATATTATGAAGGTAACTGAGAACATTCTTGAGAGAAATATAATCAACTGTGTGATAATGAATTTATAGGATAAAGCTAAATCTGTACTTAATCAGAAAAATACAGCCTTTAAAAATGTAAAGTAAAACATTTTCTTAAAAGTTGAAAGTCAGTGTTATATATATATTAGAATGCATATGTACATATTTAACTTAGACTTAAAATATAAAAATAAATACAAAGGACTTTAATAACAGGAAATAAAGGAAATAATTATGATTAGAGAAGAAATGAATAATAATAATTAAAAATCTATGCTAGGGCCTGGGGAGATGGATCAATGGATTAAGCGTTTCCCTGGCAAGCACAAGGGCCTGAGTTCAATCCCTGGTTCGGAAAAAAAAAAAATCTATGCTAATAGGAATCAACAAAATCAAAAGTTGTTTTTGAAGAGTCATAAAATTATTGCTACAGTTCGTGAAGGGGGATAAAAATAGCACAGTTTATAATTACCAGAAGTGAAAAGGCATGAGAGTTATAAATGGTATAGTAATTGGAAGAAAATGTAAGGTTTTAAATATTGACCATCTTATCAATACAGTTAGAAAACAAGAGAAAATGTACAAATCTTCAAAAATCAATTTAAAAAAAGGAACCCAAGAGATAGAAAATCTGAACAGAAAATGTTGAATTAAGTGAAAACATTTGCACAAACAAAACTAAGAAACAGCAAAACACCCTTCAACAGTACATTGAATAAATAAATCATGCGCATGCCAATAAAACTGAAGAACAACTGCTACGTCAATGCGAATGAATCTCCTAACAGAAACGCTGAGCAAAAGTGCACTGCTTGGCCTTGAAAGGTGGGAATTTCGAGGGCAGTTTTGTGTGAGGGGAGGACGGTAGTTGTCTTACCAGTGCACTCGCTCACATGCAGACATCCATCAGAACTGCCGACTTAATCTCTCAGATATTTTCAGCAGTAGTTCTCAACTGTCCTCCTCAGAGGATGGAGCTGCTTTTGGTCGACACTACTTGGTGGGGGTACTGCTGGCACCTAGTGGGCAGGCTGGAGATGCTGTCGAACTGTGTGCAGGGCAAGAAGCTGTCTCCTTCCCTGGAATTCCCTGCCCAAAATATCAGCCACGCCAAGTAACAAATTCTAATATATACATACATACATGCATGCATACATATTTTACATCTGTAAAATGTAAAATTTATTAAAATAAAAAGAGGTAATCACTTATGCATATTCCCTCACTTTATATGGAATTTTAAATATAAAATACCTATTCCTTGTTGAACAAATAACCACTAAGAAAACAATATGTAATGTACTAATTATTGAATCTGTCCTACTAATTTGATTTGAAACTATCTCATTGATATTTGTTCTTCAAAAAATGAAAGAAAAAAATTTAAAAATACCTATTCCATCAATGTTAGGACATGAAGAAAATGAATGAATCATGCAAAGAATGGAGAATATTAACTAGCTCAAGTTATAAAATGTACATGCTGATGCTTGGATTTCAAGGGAAACAATCATAAATGATAATTTAATTACAAATCTAACATTATGTACTTATTCGTAATTCATAGATGAGGATTTTAGAAAGGCTATTACAACCATATGTGGAATAATACCACAGTTAAGAGAAAAAAAGGGAAAATATGTACTCAAACTGTACACATTTAAGAATAAAATTAGGGTCACTTTTGAGTCTAAATTTATTGTAAGTGAAGAAAAGAGACTATGTATGTGATATTTGTGCCATGTAATTTTTATTGCCTTGTAAAATAAAGCATGCTAATTCTTCATGAGAATATGCATGCAGATAAATACACACAGACTCACAGACATACAGACAAACACACACACACTCTCACACGTACACTCTAGACAGACTTTTGAAAGATATTTGAAATTTTGAGAATTTACAGCATGCCATTTTCTATATGATACAATTAATTGACTTTGTCAGTTTTTAAGAAACTTTATGATTTGTAAAACTATGACTTCATGGTATTCAATCAATTAAGATCATAGGATAAAATGTACATATGTGAAAGGACCTTTCTCTACTGAAATAGAAAGTGACTCGTTTGTATGTGGCTTTGGAGATTGAAAACAGAGATGTAAAATCCACACAAAAGAGATCCTGCGCCTCCCAAATCCAATATATCAGTTGTTTTTCTAAGTAATGTTTTGCTACAGCACATCTACACTCAGTCAATTACCTGTGATGTCTCTGTTTTTATGTCATATTGTCATGAGTGAGCAGTGACCATACATTTCAAAAGTCTCAGTTCTCCATGAAAAGGCCATTTCTAGAAAGGGTTAGCCGATCCTGACAAAAGAAAGAACTTAACAATTTGTCCTTGTGTCCAGCACCAATAATTTTATGTATTTTTGACAAAAGCAGTAGAATTGACACTTGGAAATCTTTATTAAGCCTTGGCATAGCTGTATTCTTTGTTGCTGATGATAGGAAAGCTTAAAATTATTATGAATATTGAATAAACTCATATGTAATTTTCTTTAAGCAGATAACCAAACAAGTTGCATGTAAGAAATTCAGTCTCATCTAACTATTAGCATGGTGAAAAACATTATTGACAAATCCTTGGGTAAACCACTTAATCCTGCTTTTCCCAGTTGGAAAATCAAATGTTGGAATAAAACAGTGCAGTAGTAAATAGAATTCTGAACATCACCCTTCCCCAGACTTTCATTTTCTGGTTTAATGAGACATGAATACAAATACTTCCGTGAAGGGATTTTGCAAAAGGAATGGAGGTTTCTTGTCATCTGACCTTAGAATATTGAGCTGACTTCGAAGACCCCCTGTAGCCGCATGAGCCTTTTGCTGCAGAAGAGAAAGGCAGATGTGCTGGCCAGTGAACTGCAGTGCAAAGCAAAGTAGAGAGTTGACAGGTGAAGACAAAAAGACTTGAAGTAGGTGGAATCTACCTGTGATTACGTTTGAAGATGGAGGTCACAATTAAGAGTCCAAGAATGTGGGCAGCCTGTAAAAGCAGATGGAACCACAAAGCCAACACCGGATAGGAAATAGAAGTAGAAACATTATGATGCTGCCCATAAGGGTCCTGCCAACACACTAATAAACATGGAGGTAGGTGCTTCTTTAAAGGTGTCAGTTCAAAGCCCAGACCAGTTATAGATTTCAGCTCCTGTGTCTCAGTTTCTGACCCATACAAACTGTGAATTAACAAATGGCCTTAAGGAGCTGGGGAGATAGCTCAGTAGAATAAGCTCTTGCCTGACAAGTGCAGGGTCCTGAGTTCAATCCCCTGTACTGTAAAAAAAAAAAAAAAGGTTTTATTTTACATTCTAAATTTATGGTTATTTTGATAGCCATAATTGAAACTAATAAAAGTATTTTCTTCAGCCTTTGAAATATGTCCTCAAGAAGAAGGTTAAAAATGAGTTACTATTTAATAAAAGTGGATATAAAGAAAATAATACATTAAATTTAATCTTTCCCTGTCAGTAGCATTTGTGAAATCTTTGCAAAATCTACTTATATTTACAAAGCACAAGATGAAAATAAAGAAATATAGTATTGTGCATTATTTTCCTGATCTAATGATTGATATAGGATTAATATTGAACATTCAGAGGAGATCTTTTTGTAAAACTAAAAGTTCATGAAATTTGCGGATTTCTTTTAGGAAAATGAATAAAATACTATGATCACAGATTAGGTATA
>PVKA01005223.1:29845-92303 GCA_004027165.1 Ctenomys sociabilis | reverse complement strand
GCTCTAGGCCTCCAGTTAGACTCAAGGAGACATTGCCATGGGCTCTAGGCCTCCATTTAGACTCAAGGAGACAATGCCATGGGCTAAGGCCTCCAGTTAGACTCATGGAGACAATGCCATGGGCTCTAGGCCTCTAATTAGACTCATGGAGATAATGCCATGGGCTCTAGGTATTCAGCCAGATTCTTTGGGTCTCCAGTGCATGTAGAGATCTCCTGTATTCTTCTGCATTCAACTCTTTGGGTGAATATTATAAAATAATCCTATAAATTATGTGTCTTTTATTAAATCTATTGCCTTGTAAACTCTAATTTCAACAGTGATAAATTGTGAACTAGTCAGAAGCAACTCTCCGCCATGCAGGAATCTGATAGATCCACTACCTATCTGATCTGGCCACAATGGCTATCAGAATCTTGATTTCAGTAAGCCAGTTAAGAAAGTCTATCTGATCTAGAAATCTAGATTTTACAAATCAGTATTTTACAAAAGTAGCAAAAATTGCAGTTAGAGATAATCTAATCAAAGTAATACCTTATTTTGAACACCCAAGTTTGAGATCCTTTTTTATTTTAAATTTGATCGTAATATACAAGAATTCAAACTTTCTCTTGTACTACTCTGGTAGGTGCTCAGTGATTTCTTAAGCATTATAAGACAACCCAAGAAACTGCCTTCTGCAAGTAGATCAGAAAGCTGGCACCTTGGGCTAGTGACTCGCTGTAGCTGAAGGAAGTTTTGATGCTCAGGTAGTGGATGGTTCCACACAAGTGATGGGTATTCCAGATGAAACAACTGTGCCTCTTTTGGGGGTGTATGGTGTTATTGTGGGAACAGTTTCCAGATACTTGGACATCAATTCCTCACAGAGGTCTTCTAATCTGAGTGCTAGGGTATATTGGGGGCTACAGTCTAAATTTAGACTGACTTTCAAGTTTGAATCAAAGAAAAAAAATAATCTACATTTTCCCTAAACTGCACCTGAGAGTGTTGGATTTCTATACACTGTCCTCCTGTGTTCTCACCTCAGGCTGCTGCAGCTTCACCTGCAGAAGTGTTTTGTCTGTGCCTCTTCAGTATATCACTCTCTTCTGCTCCAGCAATGCATTCCTAAGTGCCTCACCAAAGCCACTTTTATGTTATAGAGATTATATGCGAAGTTGTTGGCTTTCCAGTTCTTAGTGCACAAAACATACAGGCACATGTTTTCTGTCCCATGCATTCCTAAGGGAACAGAGGGTATTGCACCTAGTACGTATGCAGGTTTCCTCAAGTAGTGATTTCTTGTGCACCACGATGTTTGATGAGTTGCAGTTGCTTCACACTCCTGTAAATTGCTATAGAAACATAGAGAAAGGCCTCTAAAGACTTTTTAGAACACCAAGGAAGTCATCTTTGGGTTTGTACTATTAAAATACCTTAAGAGTATTTAGAGGAAACCAAGGTCAGAATAAGAATATAAAACTGCAGTTGATCTAGAAGTCAAGATCATGAGCTTTAGGCGCTGTCAAAGAAAACAGAAGGACAGCCTGAGCTCTAACAAGCAAGAGGAGCAGCGAACTACAGAGAAAGGATACACATAGAGCCACACTATAAAAGCACATAAAGTGTGAATCCCATGCCACCATCTTATTTGTCATTTTTCATCTGGTTCATGGTAGAACAAAGCATATAAAGTAGTAAGATAGATAGTACAAGCACCTGGAAGGAGTTGAGGACAGCAGCTAGACCCAAGCCAGGTCGAGCTGGTTGAATTTGAGTTCGACAGATCTAGACCTGGTGAGCTGAGGCACACTGGTAAGCCCTCTGGGGCCCAGAGTGATGCCCAGAACTGTGGGAGCATCCTTGCAGCACAGAGGTGACAGCAGGTAACTTGTGTGACCGAGGCTCCCTGGGAGACTCCCAGTCAGCCATGCCATTATGAGGGAATACTTCACAGTGCTCTGTCCTGCTAAGTCAGGTTGTTTGTTAGGTTAGATGGATAGAACTTATTTTTCAGTGTTACGATATTTTCCATTCAAGGTGGGGTTATGAGGACTTAACCCATTGCTACTTGAGTCACTTTGTAATTACTGATTGCTCACCTGTATGCCAGCCACTGCTCTAAGCACTTTATCGGAATTAATAGATGTAATTCTCAGAATAACCCCATGGGATTAATCTATTATGATCTCCGTTTTAGGAATAATAAAACCAAAGTACATAACGGCAACACGTCACTCCATCAATTCACACAGCCAGGAGGGGCGAGAGTTGCTGAGCTCCACGGGACCCATGCGATGGCTCCCAGCCTGTCTTCATGCAGTTCATTCATCTACCTTCTTAGGGAACCTGTCCCATACTGGAAGGACATAGAACTCACACTAAGTATTTCTTAAGATTTCTTGGTATTTCCTTCCAAGACAAATATTGTAACAACTGTGTGACATGGTGAGTGCATTCAAAAATGTCACCTTCTCCAGAAATAAGGTTAGTTTGTACAGAAACAAATCACACAAAATGCACACCTTTGAACTGCTTTGACTTGTAACCTCAAGGTAAGTTTGGGCTGTCTGTTATAAATGTCACAGATGTAGTGAAAGACTCAATATGTTGAGAACCTTACTCTTTCCTTCCTGGTCAGACTCCTACAGTTACTTTTAGCCCATTTGAAAATTGAAACCTTGGTAATAATGCAAAATTCTATGAGGCTTTGACCTGGTTTGAGGTCTTAGTTACACTACTGCTGCAGACACTTTCATAGTTTTTCTGCTCCACTCACAACTGGAAGCTTTACCATTTTCATAAGCTGAAAATATTTTTTACTGATTTTCTAAGCAAGCATATTTAGAACTGAGATTATTTTTCTTAATAGAAGATGCTAAAGAAGATATACCCTGAATCTCACTGAAATTCATATTAAGAATATTCATGGAGTCGAGGAAACTGCCCTAGCAGTAACCTTTTATTTGAATTTTCAGTAACCAGAGCTACAGTTTGGATTTTCTTTGCACCTGGCTTGGGCTAAGATTCTGAAGTTATACTGCCATTCTCTACTTTTTCTAGGGCTATTGTCTTCTTTGAAACCATTTACACATTGAAAAGGCAACATGTTAAAATAACCCTAAATTCCCTAGGACTCTTTAAAGTTTTACCTAGTGTCAGAAGATTTACTTCACCTCTAACTTAGAAAACAGGAAAACATCACACAGTGACTAACAATAAGGAATATATAACCAGAAAAAAAAATAGAACAAAATCAGCTTTTAATTATCCTTTATATAGAATGGTAGTTATGATTCATAGTATCCTCATTTAGAAATAAAATGTTGATAAAGCTATTAATAATAATTACCATGAGGATGGAACTTATTTAGCACTTAGCCTACAGACAGCTCATCTGTTTTCAATATTATTACATGCACTTCCCAAGGCATGAATTAAAGGAAGTAGAACCAAAGTGGGGACATAAAGGAAGAGTCTTACCCAAACGGATACCACTTGTGGGGTGGAGCCTGGATTTGCACCAAAGCTTGTATAATTTGCAGTGAGGGGTGTGTGTGTGTGTGTGTGTGCATAGCATAGGCTGTACTGTAAGCACCTATAATAAAACATGGATTTTTCAAGGAGCAGATGGCATTTAAGTTTTAGGACAACTTTCAAGGCTACACCTGAGCAGAGGTATTTAAGTATTTGTATTTAAATATATTTTTGCAGTCTTTTATTATAAATATCTCCTGTGATAATTAGTCTTGACTGTCAATTTGACTGGATTAAGAGATCTGCCTAGAAGGCTGAAGAACACCCCTCGGTCTGGGTAGGTCCAGACCGAGCGTGCGGCGTGGCCTGGGGATGGTGCCTCTTGGCTCTGCGCCCTGCACTGTGCTGCCGAGCCACGAGGGGGTGGGGGCTTCTGCTCCCTTCCAGCCCTCCACTGGGCTGCGCCTTCTTGGAGCCAGCTGGCCATGGGCGAAGACCTCTGAAACTGCTGGGCAAAGCCAGCCTCTCCTCCTTTCAGCTTCCGGTGTCAGGTGTTTTAGCCCAGCAGTGAGAAAGCTGATCAATACAGCCCCGCAAAATAGGTATTTTAGAGCTCCACAAATTATTGCTAATTATAATATTCATTGAATTTTTGCTGAGGGTTCAGCTTCTCAGCTATCCTATCTTTCTGCTTTCTATTTGGCAACTCCACATACCTCTGTTGGATTCCTTTTTATCTGCATTCTTTGCAATTCTAGCTTAGTTATATACCTAATTTATGCAAACAAATCTATTTAGAAATTCTTGGCAAATAAGTTATGCAAGGACTGATAAAAATACAGTATGTGTTTAAATTATAAAAACCAGATTACAGGGCTGACCAAACAGCTCAGTGGATTAAAGCTCCTACAAGCAGGCACAGGGACCAGGAGTTCAATCCCTGGGCCTGCAGTGCTGGCCCCACCCACAGGGCATGCTGAGATGACAACTGAGACTGGGCATGGTGGCACGTGCCTATAATTCTAACACTTGGGAGGCTGTAAACAGGAGAATCACTATGAGTCCAATGTAGTACTGAGACCCTGAACACCATGTAGACACTTCTCTAAAATACAGAAAAAATATAAATAAATAAGTAAAAACCAAATTACAGTAAAAGATATCTTACCACTAACCTCAAATATTACCATTCCTTTCAAATACAATTATCCCATTATTCTTGTTACTTTCTCATACATTTCTTTTTTTTATGTATTTATATAGGGTCTCACTACACAGATTAGACTCGTGGTGATCTTCCTGTTTTCAGTTTCCCAAGTGCTGGGATTGTAGGTGCACACCACCATGCCTAGTCTCAATCACTATCTCAGTGTGTCCAGGGGAGGAGCTGGCATGGCATGCTGGGGGATTGAATGAGCAGATCCTGATTCTGCCTAAGCAAGCTCTTTAATCCCCTGGGCTATCTAGTTGTCCCTCTCATGCATTTCTGGAAGGACTCTTTCATCAGTGTCTTTGTGAAGTGTGATTAAAATTGAACTGTAAATGCTGCTGCTGAGTGCTACTGAGCAGGAAGGGAGGCTCCTCGAACCATTAGGCTGCATCTTCATTCATGACATCGGACACAGTGTAACCTCTGTCTCTTCTCAAAGTCAGAATGACCACGAATGGAAAGTGTTCTGAATTCATTCCAGACCTCAAGGAAGCCACACTAGCCCAAACAGAGACAATCAAGGAAGAGGAACTCCTGAATCATGTTTCAAAGTTGTAAGAACAATGCCTAAGTGGGGTCAAAGCTGGGGAGGATCTTGAGAAGTATTAATAGCACTATGTCTTTTACTGTAGTGATGACAAGAAAACAAAATAAAACAACAAGAAAAGCAAAATCCTAAACTAGACAGATCCTCCAGCTGCCATTCCTATCTCCCAGCTCACTCCCTCTGCAGTCCGCCATTTGTAGCACTGAGTAGCATACTCTTATTCTGCAAATTTGTCATCAACTTGACATCTACATAAAATCATTGACAAATTCATTGAAACTTCTTAACATCATGACAATCATTATACCAGAAGTGGATTATTGATGCAGTCATAGGCTAAATATGTAACCTATGTGATGTTATTTAATAATTACAGGGGATTGAGGTGATAGCTCGGCCGTCCAAGCACCTGCCTGGCAAGCACAAGGGCCCAGATTCACTCCCCGGTAATACATGCCATGCTGGCCTCAGAACCCTATACAGTGCTAGCCACCAAACCTGGGCATGGTGGCACAGGCCTGTGATTCAAGCGCTGGGAAGGCTGAGACAGGAGGATCCCTATGAGTTAAAGCAGTGTAATGAGATCCCCATATCAAAGAAATAAAACATTTTAAATAATAATAATTATAGTCATATCATTTCTACTTTTCATTCTCTTTAAAAAAGAAATAATATTACAAACTTTCCATAGATTTTAGAGTTAATTTACATATAAGGAATGAAAGTATTTGGAATCATAAATGATTTGTCCAAACTCTCATAATAGGTGCTTAGACCAAGACTGGAACTCTGATTTGCGACCCTAAATCCTTGTCTACTTCCAGGACTATCCAGGCTCCTATCCCAAATTTCTCCTGACCATCACCATTTGGCTACACTCCAGAAGTGCAGGTGTGAATAGTACATTTATTCAGGGATAAGGAAACCTCAAAAAATGAAACTATGTCTGAAGAGCTCAGACAAATCATGAGCCAATTATATATTCTAAAATTATGCAAATGATCTTTTTAGTTATGAATTAATCAATGTTAATCACTTGAAAAATAGCTCTTTAGTTCCTTTTTTTAAAAAGATGTGTCAGAGTAGTTGAAATTCTCCTAGTAAGATTCCTTTTTAAGATTCCTCTTTTTTTTCTTTTTCTTCGCCCAGCAGATGAAGACTTCTTGAGTTATTTTTGTGTTGCTCAACAGTCACAGTAGGTGATGAAATTAGAGACAGGTGTAAAACCTCCAAGAATCACCAAGGTTTTGGATGATGAGGGAGAGGGATCAGTAGCAAATTCCTGACACTGAACACAACTTTCCTTTGTGTACTGTGGAGACATACAGATGTGACTTGCTCTATAGAAAAGAGTCAGTTAATGTGTAGAGTGGATATTGAATAAGGAAGGTGGAGTTCATCTGCTTGCTTGAATTTAAAAGCAACACATCAGCTGCAGGTATTTGCGGAGCACATCAAGAAAGGTGCAAATGACACAGATAAAATGACAGCGGTCTTCCTGTCAGCAAACAGTGAGCCTAGCGATTCTTCATTTATTAAGAAAGCTTAGCCTATTGATATCAAACCAAGTTTCTGAAGGAATTACAATGAGTGGAACATTTTCTAATTAGACATTGGCTTTTTTAATTCTATAGAAGAAAAAAGCAATAAAATTGTAGAAATGCCCTTATAGAATGGAGAAATACCCTGAATTCATTATAAAGGGAGATTTGCTTCCTGAAATTCTGGGCATCATGACTTGTTTTTTTAAACGTTTTTATTTTCATTATTTATTTATTTATTGCTTTTTTTTTTTTAGGGAAGGGTCTACAGGGTATTCAGAGTCTCATTACTAGATCAGACTAATAGTGATCTACCTGTTTACAGCCTCCCAAGAGCTGGAATTACAGGTGTGTGTCACCATGCCCAGTCTCGACTGCTGTTTTAGAGTGGCCCTGCGGGTGGAGTCGGTAACACAGGCATTGGGGAATAAACCCCTGACCCCTGTGCCTGCTTGTAGTTGCTTTAATCTGCTGAGCGATTTGGCTGGCCCAACTTGTTTATACTATTATTTTTCATGTAATGTATGATCATAGATATATTTTGAGAACATATTTTGCATCAAGAATGAGAGTACAAATTTTTACCTACATATAAAAGCTAAAAGTCAATGTCATTAAAGTAGAGCGTGGAAGAACAGTCACGAGATTTGGAAGGTTGCATGGAGGGAAGTTGAATCATGGAAACCAGAATAGAAATAGCTACAAGGAAAGACTTCTACAGGATTGTACAGTACAGCAAGCAGAATATAGGTTTTTAAAAATGTGTTATGTATTCTTTAAAGCACTAGGAAAATCGAGGTTGAACTTTCCCAATATATATAAGTAACATTTATGAAGATGGAAATGTCAGTTATTCTAAAACATCATTACACATTTACACATATTGAATTATCACATGGGACATTATAAATATCTATGATTATTGCATTAATTAAAAATCTTTAAGTACATGGGAGATTTGAAAACTCACAAACTCCTTTTAAAGTGAATAGTCCTAACCTTATCATTGTTAAGCATCTGATGAAGTGTTGATATATCTATACTTTTGTTTCTTTCACTTCTGAATATGCATTATAGTTTTCTTTTTGTAAAGCATGTAATAAAAGGTAAATCTTTGTTTCATTTGATTGTTCTTACCTTCCATGGTTCTTAAATTCTTCAGCTTTCATGGCTTGAAGTGCAGACTCTTGGTCAGATGTGGGTTGATTTCAGCCCTAGATACTTTTAAAGTAGATTAATTTGGGTATGATTGGTTTAGGTCTGACTGAACTATGCTGGTGGACCTGCAAATTGAATTTTGTGCAAGGATCTTACAGACTTACAGTATTCCAGCATCTTCTTTTCTAGAATGATCAAAGTCTGAAAGACACGAGCTATTAAATTTTAACTGCTCTAGGAAGGACTCTGAAAGTATATAATTTTTTCAGAATAAAATTTATGTGACTCTTTTAAATAGCTTCCTGATATAAGAATACCTTAGCACACTACAGACCTGTTTGCCTAAAACGCCATCACATTCAGGTCAGCTAAATACTTGGTAAAACAAAATCTAAGCTTTTCATGTAAAAGTTAATGAAAACACTTGAGAGATTAGAAGCTGGTGGCTCAGAAGATGTTTACAAGCACTTAAAATAATAAGTTCAAATGCTGTGTACAAAGTTCTCTAAGGGGCCAGCCAAATAGCTCAGCGGATTAAAGCACCTGTAAGCAGGTGCAGAGGTTGGGGGTTCATTCCCTGGGCCTGCTATGCCAGCCCCACCCCTGGGGCATGCGGAGGCAGCAATTGAGACTGGGTGTGGTGTGCAAGCCTATAATACCGGCTCTTGGTAGGCTGTAAACAGGTGGATCACTATGAGTCTGATCCAGTAGTGAGACCCTGAACACCCTGTAGACCCTTCCCTAAAATAAAAAAAAAAAAAAAGTCTTGAAATGTTGGCACTTTGTGGAAGGGTAATCTGCTGACCTATCCTTTAGTAACTATGTAATGTTATCAAAATAAACTATAAAATGATACATTTGAATTTTCTGCATGTTTTCATTACAAAAATCATGTGTATTAGACAAATGGCCCATGCATGCTCAGAAATCCTTACTGGCTGACACTTACTAGCAGTAGTTTCACCCATATGGAAGAAAATCAAACTCCATTACCTTGAAAATATCTAGAAGAAAGTTCCATTGAACAGGAAGGTAGCTGTTATTATCCTCCGAGTCTGGTCAGACTAATTGGTTTTATAACCCTAAAGTTTTCTATTTCAATTTTGTTTTACCTAACTCCAAAAAGTGTTCTGAAACAAAGAGAACAGATCTGAAGTGCTTATACCTGACATCACTTCTTACTTACATTTCATTTTCACTTATTTTATAGACTTTTCTTTTGTTGGGAGCTTTAGTATAAAAATGAATGGGGCATAAGAAAATGAACATCTAGCCAGCTTGACAGTTCAGTGGACTAAAGTGCCTGCTTAGGCAGAGCTCAGCAGCGGGGGTTAATCTCGGGTGTGCAGTGCCGGCCCCACCCCCGGTGACACGCAGAGATGGGAACTGAGACAGGGCGTGGTGGTGCTCCTGTACTCCCACCAGCACTTGGGAGGCTGAAAACAGAAGAATCCCTATGAGTCTGTCTATGTAGTAAGACCATGGAGACCTTGGAGACCCTGCAGACACTATCCTAAATACAGGGAAAAAAGAAATTGAATATCTATGAATGATAAAAGTAAGGTGGCTTGTACATGCTTTGACAGGATTAGATATTTTTTTCTTTACAATAAAGTATGTAGAAAATGAAACTAATGATTACTAGTGATGAAAAGAATATTCTGCACTCGAGATGCCAGAACTCATGTCTTAGTAATTCTATTTGTTTGCTCTATGCTCTTGGAAAGTATCTAAGTCCTTCTGTCCCTTAGTTCTCTTATCATAATCCTGGAAATAAGGGTGCCTCCTGTCTCATGCTGCACCTTGTGGATTAATTAATCAATCTCACATAAAGCATATCGATCAGAGTTTGGAGGATCATAAATGCTGTATACTTGCGTGTTATTTTATAAGATCCTACAGAAGTTATTAAAAATATTTTTACAAAGTGCGCTTTCTCCCAGAGCAACTTAAGAATTTTCATGGAAGCCTTTTTTAGTGCTTCTATACTGGATCTTAGAGTCACCTGTGACCCAAATTCAAGGCTGCGAATCTACACACAGTGCTACTCTCAGACCCCCACCCCTGCACGTAAGCCTCCATGCCGTACACTGCTAGGAGGTGTAGGTAGCAGAGGTACTGCCCTAACTCTCCTTCTGGATACTTTTGTGCTACAGTGACTCTCCAAATGGCTGCATTTCCTGCACATGTCTTGTACACAAAATCTCTATAATCTTTTACAAAACAAATGGTCATCAGCTATCTACATTAGAAGGATCATAGGTTTTAAAGTATTTTGAATGCCTTTTATATAATGTAGATACCTAGTGAGAAAGAAACAATGAACTAGAAGCCTATGATGTGTGATTGAAGACTTAATAGGCCTTTTGATTTATGTCAAAATATATTACATGTCAAAGGACCAGTTTCTGGATTGTGTTACTTTTATCATGATGGAAAATGCCATTGAATATGTCGCTGAAAATTACGTAATGAAATGATTTGACATATGAAAGAAAATTTTAAAACAGTAATTTTTCTTTCTGCTGTCACAACTCATTTAGATACCAATTGTCTGAAACTGTAAATCTCTGAGTCAAAATGTCAGCAGATGGCTGTCCGTAGCAGGGAAAAAATATTTCTAATTCGAACATGAATATTAATTACCAGATCTGTGTCAAGAGAAAGTTGAGGGATTTTTATTGCTTTTATTAGGATTTAAAGTATATAAAGACACTGGAGAATCTGACAGAAATTGACTCAATTTCAAAATCTTCCTCCAAAGCAAAAGTCCAAAGTTGATGCTATTCTGAAAATTTGTGGTTTTGCCAAAGTGTTTTTTCCTCTCATGGGCTGTAAATCTTCCCAACACACTTCTTAAGAGTCTTGCAATATTTCTAGGATGGGAAACAGATTGGGAATAAAATCCTACACTGTCAAATTGTGCTGCTTTTGGCAGAATGTAGTAGTCCTATTGTTTTAGATGTATGTTATTGGTGTTTTCATAAATGTCTTTTTTTCTTTTTGTGTAGATTTTGTAGAAGAAAACTACTAAAGCATTTGAGAATGGACCTGATCAACTTGAATAAACTAAGTTTTTTAATATTTAAAACCTATGCAATTAGTTTATTAATATCATCCAGGACTCAGATGTTCAGTATTCCTCCTGAAACTACATAAACAAATGCAAATAGAAAGCATCCAAGTTACAACAGACTCCATCACAAAAGTGTGCAAAATTACAAGAACGCTATTTTAAAACATTGGTCTTTTAAGAGTGACAATCTCAAAGCCCACAAAATAGCCAAATTTTTCCTGAAACTGCTAAGCAAACATGACTCTAGTAAGTTTTGTAAAGGAAGACTCGAATGAATTGGGTACTTCATACTTAACATGTGAAACTCATGGGTTTTTTTTTTGTCTAAATGGGAGACCCCAGTATAGGAAATATATCCTTTTCTAATTTGTGGCCTAACTTTAAAACTTCCACGAGTCAAGTTTCCAGAGCAGCCCATATTAGATAAATGGGTAAAGGCATATACAGCCAGCACTTTCACTGCCTTCACCGTGAATGCTAACCAAAAACTGGAGCCCTGTATTTTAAGTTCACACTTTTGGGGCCACATGCTCAGGCCTCCTTTTATGTAGGAACTGCACAACATTGCTACCATTACATGTAATGGGAGGTAAAAGCCCTCATGTAAAGATCAGAATGTGTTGTTTTCCATTAGTCCTTCAAGAACACACTTTCAGATTCCTTAATTCTTGTAACCTCATGCTATCTATAATCAGAAGTAATTATCCCTTACAAATGGCTATGTAAAGTTTATCAATAAGTAAGACTTTGGAGTTTTGTGGATGAAAACGTTCTCAATTTGACTTTTATTACCCCATCACAATAAGCAGGGTGTGTAGACAGAAGCTTGGCATCCACTAATATGAATCACAAACACTAATAACTCATGTCAAAATGGGCAAAAGGAGAAGACTAGATTCCTTTCAACAAGTTTCAGATCAGGGCCGGGGAGATGGCTCAGTAGAATAAGCACTTGCCAGGCAAGCACAGAGCCTGAGTTCAATCCCCGATTCTGCAAAAAAAAAAAAAAAAAAAAAAAAAAAGTTTCATATCTGTGCAAAGGACAATACTAATGAAAAAATGTATTTACTTAGAAGCATTTGGAATGTCAACAAAAGTTGCAATTGCAGAGTGGCATTCAGTTAGCAGAACAACAATTATTTCATATAAGCTGCTGCTGCTTTAGAGACAACTGAAGGTGAAAAACTACCGTCCCCATATATAACTAATTTGTGCTGTGCACCAACAAGAACCTGCTTTAAATTTCCATGCCAATTTACAACCCCCATTCTGTACCAGGCAAGGTTAGTGGTTGTGGAAAATGCCACCAGGACAGGGCTAGCTAAAGACACATTTGGTAGTGTGTAAACTATGCAAAAAAAAAGACACTGTGCAGTTTAAAACCAAATCTTACACAGCTTTACATTTCATTGTTTTTTCTTCAAAAGGAGTGAGTTGTGTACAAGGGAGCCCAATGCTTTATAGACAAGAAAAAAAAAAAAAAACTGCGCTAGAACCAACTTATTCATCATCATCCTCTTCTTCATCCTCCTCTTTCTCTTCATTCTCACCTTCCTCATCCTCCACCTCTTCCTTCTTTTCTTGCTTTTTTAAAGCCTTTTTGCTGTGTCAGGTTTTCCTTCAGCCCGGCAGGCAGCGATGTCCTTTTCCTACTTCACCTCCAGCTCAGCAGCCTTCTCGTAGGGCTGCTTGTCGTCTGCTGCAGTGCTATTCCACATTTCTCCCAGTTTCTTTGCAACATCACCAAAGGAGAGGTCAGGACGTTCTCCTTGGATTTTTGGGCAATATTCAGAACAGAACAAGAAGAAAGCCGAAGGAGGCCTCTTGGGCGCATTGGGATCCTTGAACTTCTTTTTTGTTTCTCCTTTAGGAGAACATAAGTTTTCATTTCTCTTTTGTAACAAGCCTTGTCCACTTTTGCCATGTCTTCAAATGTTCCCTTTTCTTTAGCAGACATGGTCTTCCACCTCTCTGAGCACTTCTTGAAAAACTCTGAGAAGCTAATGGAAGCATCTGGGTGCTTCTTCTTGTGCTCCTCTCGGCAAGTTTGCACAAAGAATGCATATGATGACACATTGCCTCTCGGCCTCTTAGGATCTACTTTGCCCATGTTTACTTGTTTTCCTCAGTGAGGTACAGAGTCGCCAAGGGCCTGTCCAGCTCTCGCTTGCCCCAGCACTGTCTCTATGGAGCTCAGTGTACTGCAGTGTCTGTGAGAGCAGGAGCCAGACTCAGCCTCTTCACTCTCTCAGCTCTGTAACATTCTGAATAAAGTATTTTGTAACTTATAGGTTACAAAGCTGCCCAAGGGTTAGTGTTTGAGAGTGAAGTATTGGCATCAGTATTATAAAAAATATACCCTTATTAATAAAATGAGCATACAAAGGTATATATATATATATATATATATGCAGAAAGATATTGAATCCTTATTTTATTCAGAAATAAATAAATAATTTTAAAGTATAAGATTGTATAGGGCTGGCCAAATAGCTCAGCTGATTAAAGCACCTGCAAGCGGGTGCAGGGGCAGGGGGTTCAATCCCCAGGCCTGCTGTGCCAGTCCCGCCCCAGGACCCTATTGAGACTGGGATGTTGGCTCATGCTTCAATCCCAGCTCTTGGGAGGCTGTAAACAGGCAGATCACTATGAATGCGATATAGTACAGAGACCCTGATCACCCTGTAGACCCTTCCCTAAAAGATAAAAATAAACAAACAGCAACCAAAAAACCCCAAAGATTGTACAGACTTACTAAGGTCATTTTTGAAGGTTTTGTGTTTTACAGTACATAGTTGAGTATTTACACAAAAATGTTTTCTGTTATTTTCAAAGACAGAAATGTATTTTTTACATCATGACTTTATTTTTACTGAAATGAATGACTAATACACATAAAAATAAAATGATGTTGGATTTTCCCTAGTGTTCCTATAAGTTTAAAATCAGAAGATTGCAATTCCCAGGTGGCAGTGGCAGGTAGGGGCACTGTTTGGAGCTCTGGAGAACCCAGATGGTGAATCAGCGCAAAGCCCTGGGGAGTTAGCAGCAAGGCTTTGCTATCATCTGCAGACAATCACTTCCTAGCTTGTAATTAAAATTGCCAATGTTTATTTGCTTTAGAATGCTCTCTATTGTCTTTTCCTATTAGCAGCATATGCTCATTATAAATATTTAGGCAAATACACAAAATACTGGAAATTCAATGAAGGATATCTACATCCCTTTGACAGAGAGAAACATTTTTAATGATTTATATGTTTTCCATCACCCGTGTTTGTGTTTGAATATGTTTGTCTATTTATTGAATATCGGTAGTGTCAAAATAATTGTTTTTCAAAAAACATAGAATTCTTCCTGAATGTGCATGTCACCCTTGTGCAGGAGCTGTGCTGATCTTGTCTGTATCATTCCAATTTTAGCACACGTGCTGCTGGTGTGAGCATCAAGATAATTTTAATCATGCCTTTCCACAATGTATTTACAAATGTACCTCTCACATCTATGCTAGTTAGCAACCATTATTTTTTGAATCATACACTTTTTTTTTGAAACAGGGTCTCTCTACACAGTTCAGTTTGACCTTAAATTTGCTACAAAATACAGACTCATCTTGAACTCACAGCAACCCTTCTGACTCAGCCTGCCAAGATCTGGGATGACAGACATGCACACCATGCCTGTCTAGGCTACGCACATTTTAAAGATTTTATTTTACAAACATCCCTGGTATTAGACCTTAATTATGTCTCCGGTATCAGTGCTGACATAAACATAATCATACATAAAATGCTACCAATATAAGATGCTGTATTTCCATAATTTATAAGTAGTTTGTTTTGGTAAGATTTTCTTTCACTAAAACTTGAAAATGTATATATCAGCATTCGATATCTTATATCATTTAATGCTACCACTAAGTTATCCTTGTATTTTCCACAACCCTATTTAACATTAGCAACGTAGCAAGTCACACTGTACTAAATATTTGTAGAATTTAGCATGGATATTCATTTATTTTTATACTTAAAATATGCTTATTTCTTCACCAATAAGTATCAAGTACTGTAATTTCCAGGTCGTATTTCGGGTACTACAGAATGGACATCCAAATGCTCACAAAGCAAAAGAGTAAGGTTAGCTGTGTAACCATTTACTAAAAGTTAAATTGGCCCTTTTGTCTGCTGCAGCCCATATAGCTCTCAGTGTTCCAGAGACGTATGTGGACAGAATGAAGACATAAAGATAAGAGACAAAGTGGGGGTCAAGTGGAGCGGAGCCCTCTGTCCTGCTGGGACAAAGGGAGCTGCTCAACTACCACAGGGACATTTATTTATACATTTGACAAAGTTAGTGTCACCTGACACAGTGTTGCCTAGCAACTAATGGCTGGAATAGTCTCAGGCAGGTGATTTCTCAGGAGTGAAGCAGATTGATTGCCTTGGGCGCTCTTCTTCCCAGACCTGCCCCTCCCCATGTGTGTGACCAATTTCCAGACTCAGCTGTTTCCTACATTTGTCCATATAAGATTTATTAAAAACAGATTAAAACCCATGGCAAATCAGAAAATGTCTGATCTCCCTGGTTACAGTGTATTGGAAGCTTAGAGCGCAGTGAGCATGGTGCTAATGCCTAAGTGTTCCTTACACTCTCTGTTATCTGGATCAAGAAACTAGCACCCTCCCTTCTAAGTCTTGGCTCAGGTTTTCTAAGGCTCTTGGAATGTTTCAATAGGATGCATCAGGGTGAGTGGAGGACTTCTGTTATTCCCAAGTCTCTTTCAGCCATAACTCATTTGTGTCCATGAAGTACTTCTGGAAAACCAGTAAGTATGTTGAGGTCTGGTAGCCAGGAGCATTGGGAAGTTGAATCTTTCAACTTCCTGGTTTTTGAGGCTGGTCTGGCAAATTCCTGAACCTGACAGGAGTAGTGATAACCTCAATTTGCTTTTGACGTGGGGAGTAGTCTTATGAGATTGAGAAATAAATTTGTGAGATGAGACGAGCCTCTTTCTAGATAACATCAAACTCTAGTTAAAAAAATAAGGTACCATGCAGCCAGTACTCACTACAAGGTGGGCATTGCTTGATGTGGGGGTGCCTCAAACATTTCAGTACGTGGGAGTGAAATGCGAGTGACTCTAATAACCATCAATTAAATTATTGCTGTGGGAAATTAAAGACTCCTGGTACCTAAGAATTCCTCACATTCTCTGATATTTTTTTACTTTTTTGCAGAAACAATCATGTAAGAAGGCTTTAATGTGGACTTAAAGACAAAGGATCTCAAACTGAGTTGCTACACTAGTTAGTTTTGACTTATTAAACTGTCAAAAGCAATAAAATTGGAAAGAATCTGAAAGAAACCCTAACAGTCCTTTCTGTTTTAAATGACTTTAGTGTTTACGATATTAAACTATTTATAGGACATTCTATAAGGGGAGAAGGTTAACTAATCAATATCATCAATGCATATGGTGGTTAGGAAAACATTTGATAGCATTACAGTATTTATTGGATGTATTATGCAAAAAAAATGTTAACTGGTGTATTACCTTTTAAAAGCATGTTGTGGTTTAAGTTTTCCCCCAAGAATTCATGTGTTGGACCTGTGACTTAGGAAATTATATCCCAATTGTGTTTGAGTGTGGGCCCTTTGACACATGACTGAATGGGGAGAGCTTTGGAGGATTAAGCCCGAGGGTGGCTTTGCTAAGAGGCAGCTTCCTCTGCAGCTTGTTCTGAGCTGGTGCATGTCCTGGTCCCATGTGCCACCCCTGGAACCACCAGAGTCCTCTCCCTTGCAGGTGCTACCTCTTGAGTTTGGACTTCTCTGGCTCTAGAACTATAAAAATTATGTGTTTTTTGTAAATAATAAATTCTCAGATATTCCAGTGTGGCAAAGGACTAAAGAAATCTGGAGGTCAAGTGAAAATGAATCTTCTACAAAAAAAAAAAAAAGAGAGAGAGAGAGATTTTGAAATAATCTAGGTGAAGATGCTGAGCAGGATGGCCTCTGCCTTCCATGCTCAGAGCCCTGGGCTGGATCACGCCAAACATGTCATATGCCCACTGTGTGTGCGTGTGTGTGTGTGTGTGTGTGTGTATGTCATTTTAACAAAAGCTACAGTAAGGACACAGTGCATGATCAGTTGTGTTGGAATGCTGAAATGTGCTGGTACATCAATGCTGAGTGCCAAGGTGGTTAACCCTGATAGAGAACACGCAGTAAATTATACTGACTACTGACTCCTTCATCCAAAGCACAAGTTCCAAGAAGACAGAGGTGGAAGCACACAGGTTTTAGTACAAATAGCAGCTTCCACCTTTGAGGTGCAGCACCTCACTTGCTCGGGGATTCTCCTCTACTTTGTGCTGTGCACTTGGGCCCTGCTCCCTTCTAGAAAGCAGAGCAGGTGATCAATTCCTGGACAATGGGCATGCCCACGCAGACACTCAGCTCTCCTTTGGAGAGACATAAGTGTAAGAAAAGGGGCTTGGAGCACCTCAGTTTATGCAGCCAAACATTCAGAAACTCCTGTCATCTACACCTGTCTAACTCCTCTGGTCCCTGACACTTGTGTGCCAGTCTGTATGCTCATTTTCTGGAGATTAGACGAGCAGACCTCTATGAAGTAGATTTCTCTTTTGGCTCAGTGTAGACTATTTCTAATGGCTTGCAACCTCAAATTACACACTGAACAAACTTTACTTTTCATTACGTATTTGACACTAAAGATTTTAAACATATTTGCAAACAATATACTTTCGCTCATCCTCACAATCCATAAAAATCCTGGAACTCAAGACAGTCAGGTTTCTGGGGTCTAAATCTTGGCATAAACAAAATTTGTCTGCTTTCAATTTTTGCAGTCTGCTGTCCATAATAGCAGTATAGAGTGTGAGGGAGTGACTGTCAGGATTCTGAGACACTGTAGCACCCTTGGGCTGAGCGTGTACTCAGTGCTTTACTATTAATTAGGCAGCCTGCAGGAAAATGAGTGGTTCAAAGAAGAAAATAGTAACAGCACAGGGAAAGGGAGAAATAATGAACAAATCTCGAGTTTGATGGTGTTTAAAAAATGTTAAATATTATGTGCTAATTGACATTTTAGTTCAAGAACAGTGCAAGAACCATTATACAAACAGATGTTCTGAGGTGGAAAGCTTTTAGAAAGCTACTGTGCAAGAAGAGCAAACCTTTCTGAAACTCAAATTACTTGTTAATAGTAAGAAGCAAATTCAAATAATCAGTGCTACTTTTGTAGTTTGAAGTGTGCCTTTCCCTAACATAATCTCTAACTTCTGCATTGTTCTAACTGCATTTGGGGTGATGTTAGAAGGTTATAAACATTTTTCTTGGTTGTTCCCAGTCATAAAGTGTTACATCCAATGCTGTATCAGTGAGATGCAATACCTACAGAGTGTTATTAGTTGAATTTTAGATGGATATCAGGGATGCAGGGAGAGCTGCTTTGCTCGGGTGACTGCTCCAAGTGTCCTGGCAGGGGTGACAGAAGAGCCAGGGAATCAGGGCACAGACTGCTGCAGGCCTCACTTTATGGGATGATGCTTTGAGTGTGAGCTATGGGGGAAGAGAGGCATCAAAGAAGACTGCTAAGTGTCAGTGTGAGCAGCTTGAAAATTGATGTGCTACTTATTAGATGGGGAAGCCAGGGAAAGAGCAGTGTTGGTGGTAAAAGTAGAAACTTGTCTTATGTGATCTTATTTTAAGGTTGATTTCTTATCTCAATAAAGATGCTAAGAAATAGGAGCAAGGACAAAAGAATTTCACTTTAAAATGTACAAAAATAGACCATGCTCAAAGTTGTATTGGGCAGTATTCTTGTCATGAAGACACAACACTCAGCACCCGCAGCCTGCAGGCGGAGAGGTTCACCTTGGCAATAGCTTCTGGGTATCCAGACCACAGAGGGCTGACTCCAGGCAGAGACTTCACGGTAAAAGGGCAGGGCGCAGCAAAGCCCCTGGGCTAACAGCTGCCAGGGTGGAGAGGCAGGGCCAGAAGGGACAAGGACAATGGGCCAGACACAATAGCCATGGTTCTGCTTCCACCTCCTGCTCAGCCACACCCAGCGACGGTGCCCACCCCCTGCCCTTCTGGCTGCCAGGCCCCTCACATTGGCACTCTTGGCCAGCCTCCTGACTGCATGAGACCACAGAGGAGAGAAAAAGAAGGGATTCAGTGACTGAACTCTGGGAAAGTGGGGGCTTCCAAAGTTATTCCGAAAGATAAGATGCAGCAGAGGTTGTGTGGTAAAAGTAGAAACTGAGACTGAGGGCTGTCCAGCAAGGCATGAGCACATCTGAAAATCTGTGCTGGTCTGGAACTCAGATCACAAGAATGAACTTCAGGAGAGAGAGCGATCCAGGGCTTCAGATACCTCTGAAGAGCCCAGGTCAATGAAGAACTGAGTTACTCGTTGGGGCTTGGTAAGAAGGAAATCATGAATGGCTCACAAGGGGACAAAATACGGGGCTTGGGGGACGAGCTCCCTTGCAATGAGCTGGAAGAAGAGAGCAGAAGTACCGAGAGCAGAACCCTGAACTCCAGAGTTCAGCCAGCCTTCTCTCTGCTGCTCCTCTCTTTATTTCCTGCTCAGGTTAGATGACCTGAAAATGATTTTTAGCCACCTCAGTTCCTGCACTGTCTTGTGTTTGTACTAGAATACCAAACAGAACCCAGAAGGGGGCTGCCCCAAGCCCTGTGTGTGCAGACCCCGTGCTCCACAGCTGAGCTCCATCCAAATCTTGACTGGTGTGACTGCCACTCTCTGCTTCCAACTAGAGCGTTGGGCTGCTTAGAATGAAAAGCATCGTAGAATTGTGCCTGGAAGAATTCATAGCATCAACACCCCTCTGTCACTCTGTGTTCTCCTAGCTATTTGCCTGTCCTGTTCCACACCTCTGTAATTTTCTTGTTCTGCACATATTCCTGATTTATTCTTCCTTCTCTCCCTTCCTTCATCCTTTCACACTTCCTTCCTTTTTTCCCTATATTGCTGCAATATAGCCCACCCCAGCCTGGAACGGACAATGTTGTAGCCCTGGCTGGCCTCGAGCTGGATATCCTTCTGCTGCAGTTGCCCAAGTGGTGGGATTAGAAAGGAGAGCTACTACACATTGCTCTTTTCTATTAGCATTTAAATACTTGCAATTCGCCCATCACAAGCTAAGTCTTCTTCACTTGTCTTCCTGCTCCTGCCTCACTCCTCTTCCACCCCTGGCCAACTGTCTTTACAGGACCCCTGTGCTGGCAATGGGCATGGTTTGCCTCTTGATTCCATTCTTACTCTTACTTATCTCTGAAATATTGTGCCCTTTGCCCCCTTTGCATCTTCATTAAAAGTTTGTTGTGATAATGACCAGCAGTCTCACAGGCACTTCGGGACTCTAATCTGCTTTTTAAATGCCCCTCATCTAGCACCATGGCATAAATATTCTTACTGAAATAACCAATTTTGAAATGAAATCAGTGTATCAAAGAGAGACCCACATTGTTAAGGTTCTTACATAAGAATAAGCAGTGCAGAGCATAGTCTCAAAGATAAAATGAACTTGGAAAAAATAGCTAAAATCCAGAATATGTAGCTTTTATGAATACACTTCTTATAAAATGACTGTAAATCAGGAATATGTGCAGAACAAGAAAATTACAGAGGTGTGGAACAGGACAGGCAAATAGCTAGGAGAACACAGTGACAGAGGGGTGTTGATGCTATGAATTCTTCCAGGCACAACTGAAATCCATCAATAATTGGGGAATGAAGAAAATATAGTTTACAACAATAAACTTTACATTTTGTAAAGAATGTGAAGAAGAGAGTTCACAGGTTCCCAGCACAAATAAACATTAATATTTGAGTAGTTGGGACAATTCCCTGACTTGATCGTTGTCCACTGCTTAAATATATCAAAATGTATCTTTATCTGGTAAATATGTACAATTATGAACCAATCAACAATTATAAAAAGAAATGTTCCTTTTTGTTGGTTTTGACTGCTTTTCTCCCCTATTTTATTTATTTATTTATTTATTTATTTATTTATTTATTTATTGTATTTTAGTGAAGGGTCTACAGAGCATTCGGGGTCTCACTACTAGATCAGACTCATAAGGATCCACCTGTTTACAGCCTCCCAAGAGCTGGGATTACAGGTGCGCACCACCATGTCCAGTCTCAATTGCCTTCTCAGAGCACCCCAGGGGCCAGGCTGGCACCACATGCCCAGGGATCGAACCCCTGGCCCCTGTGCCTGCTTGCAGACACTTTCATATGCTGAGATACTTGGCCGGCCCTCTCCCCTCTTTCTGGCTACTCCAGTGAGTGCCTTGGCAGGCCCTTTCCTCCTTTGCATGTGAGAGTTCTTTCTCTTTGCTCTTTGGGTAGCGTGTGTGCGTGCATGTGTGTGTGTGTGTGTACGCGCGTGCCCACGCGCTCGCTCATGTTCACCTCCATGTCCTTGACTGTGCTCCACATTCCCATGACTCAGGAAGACACAGGTGTCCAGCACCTCCTGGCTCCTTGCACTCACATCCCTTTGACATCTTATGCCCAACGTAAGGGTCATGTTTTCCACCCAAATCTGAGACACTTCCAAGCTCTTCTAGATTAGTGTTTGGAGCCACATAGTACCCAAGTAGTTAGCAAGGAAAATTGGATAGAAGTTTCACCCCAATCACTCTCCCACATAATCTAGTGGTCTGATGGCTATTACTGCACCTTGAAATCTCTTTATTTATTAAATTCCACCTATTATCTGTGGATGTACACATGTTTAAAAACACCATTTTTTAAAAATGGATTTATTCAATAGCTCTGTAACTCAGTTCCTTCTTTCAAGGGCTGCTAGATAGCTCAGCAAACTAAAGTGCTTGCTTAGGCAGAACCCAGTGGCTGGGGTTCAATCCCCCACTTGCCATGCTGGCCCCACCCCCGTGGCATGCTGAGATGGTGACTGAGACTGGGCGTGATGGCACTTACCTGTAATACCAGCAATTGAGAGGCTGAACACAGAAGGACAGCTATAAGTCCGGTCTATGTACTGAGACCCTATACACCCTAAGACCCTGTCCTAAATACAGAAAAAAAAATTCACTGACAACTTTCTTATTTCTTTATACTAGACAAATGATGCTAGCTAGCATTCTCTGTGTCATGCACATCTACATCTTCCAATTTTTAATGAGTTAGTTGATTTGATAAATCTGTGAGCATTGCTCATACTAAGTTTCTGTTGGAGAACCCTCCTCCATTTCTCTTCTAAAATCTAGCTGGATCTTACTTATCCTTGATATTTCATCTACAAAGTCACTAATCCATAGCTGTTTCCCACTTCTCAAAGCCTGACTTATTCCTTTTCTAGCATATATTCTATTACATTGCATAGATGTCCTATAAATAGTGTCATTAATGTGATGATACACATCTCTTCATTTTGATATCAGTGGTCGTTTCCTATAGGCTGTAGCTTGTGTTAGATACAGCAGTGCAAGAGTCATTTCAGGAACAGGTCAGGGCCGAAAGCAGTGAAACAGGGAAGTTGGAAGATTTGTAGCATGAGGGGGGGTCAGAGGCACCAGGAAGGGTGTCCCGTGCTGGAATCATGACCTGGCCTGAATAGGGAAGAGAAGCTGGGCACCCTGCCATTCCAGAAGGTCATTCTGATGCCAGCATGTAAGGACAAGCTCTGCACACTGACAGCAGAAATGAGGGTTTTGTGGCAGCAGCATTAGTCAGAGAAATGAAAAATGACATTAGAGCAGAAGAAGGAGTCTGAATGTCTTCCCAGTCATGGAAAGATATTGTGACGTACGAGTAGGGCAGTAATCTAGCTTGATCCTTGTTCCTTTACTTGAGGAGGAGGAGGAGGCTGGCATGTTCCCACAGACTAACCTCTGTATAAGGTCAGCTGTGAATCAGCCTTGGCTCTTTCAGAATTTTCAGGATGAAACAGTTAAAAGTCTATGTTGCCTTCTTTGTTAACAGAATTGCTTCACAAGGTAAGGGCTCTGAGAAGCTCCGTGCCCAAGTCTGGCTCAGTCCTCTAGGGCTGAGTTACTGTATTCTGGAGGAAGGGGAACAGAGATCTGCAACAGTTTCCTCATCTGATGACCGAAGTCCTGGGCTCCTCATGAGGTCTCCTTTCTGGGCTCTGCGGCTCTAAGTCATTGCTCTGAATGAGACATGGAGCTCACCTAAGTTTCCTGAAATTCTGAAAAAATTACCAGGTCTTTCTGGAAGATTTCACTGTTCATTCCTTGAACCCTGACCACATGGGTATTTAATGTGGCTTACACTTCCCTGGGTCCTCATTTGAGAAGCAAACCAAGTCAACCAAGTGCACACCTAAGTGAGCTCAGAAGCCTGAGCTGAAAGGCGTGCACCTCTTTCCCACACAGGAGGAAACCCAGTGGCCATGTCTCCTGGGGTAAAACATGACTGAGAGGGGGGCAGCAGTTCTGAAAAGAGTAGCATCTTTCCAGAGTTATGAGATCTCCAATGCCCCAAAAGGTTCCCTCTTAAAAACTGGCCTTTCCACATTATCTTTTTTGTGTGTCAGAAGAGTTGAAGCTGCCAGTTGCAATTCAGTTTCTTTGCGTTTGTGCTCATAAAAAATACTGCAGAACATTAGAGTTCACATTTCCATGTTCAGATGAAAGACTGAAATCTGAAACACACAGAGATATTGACAGGCTGACAGGTCCTACTCTGATTTTAACAGTCAAAGATGGTTGGTTTCATGGAAACACTAACAGTCAAAAATAACTCCTTTTGTTACAAAAAATAATGAGGAAGAGATGAATTGAAAGGCACTGGGACCCAACCAAGTGCCCGAAGATTATCTAAAGTGTTGGACCTGATATTTTGTCTATTAATCTTCATTTTCAGACGTTCAAATGAGCCTCAGAGAAATTCACTTCACAGGGTGATGGTGAAACAATAAAAAGCTGTAACTTTCTTTCAAGGACAGTTAAGTCAATTTGAACTCTAATCTCTCTGAATGTGACTGATGTCCTGCAACCCAGCTCTGCCAGCCGGCCCTGAATGCAGGACTTAGGGGTCCCCTTTCAGCTTGTGAATTCACACTGTCAGCTCCGTGGCTGTACAGAAGCTGTTCCTAAAATAGAGCTCTCATTTTTTCCCAGTGATATTTTATACTATAGCCTGATAAAAACAGAAAGTAAGAACTTGCAGACATTTTATTTTTTAAGACTCAGGAAATAGACTGGGTGATAGCTCTGTAAAACCATCAATGTGGCTATTTGAGAAAGATTTTTAAAATGGCTTTTGGGTGAGATTTTCATGTTCTACTGGGATATATTGGCAGCCAGTACCATGACTTATTTCTCAAATGTCGGACTTGTTTGGAAAAAAAATGGACATTATAATAGCTTAGGAAGGCTGGAAATACAGCAGAGCTCATTTACCCATATCTAGAAATGACTATTTATTGAAATTTTCCCTCTCGCAAATTCTTTCTTCCTGAGAAGCTCTGTCTGAAAAGTGGCAGTCTCTCATTAATATTCATGGAATCACTTGTGTCCCTAATTTTTTTTTTCTTGTTTCTTTTTTCTCTGTTCTCCAAACACACCATTACTCCTTAGGGGAACTAAGCAGCCAGAATTTTTTTAGCCACTTTTGAAGTTTAAGCTGCTTAATCCATTTTTACTAAAGCAGGTCTCTAGCTTGCTTCTGGCTGGTGGAGGTGGATCGGGGAGAGGACAGATCAATGATGTTCTTTAGCTGAAAAGATAGTTAATAAAACTAGATTCCAGGAGTCTATGACACTAAAGCCTCAAATTGCAAGATCAGGCCCTCATTATTCAACAAAAGTGCATCAAATTTTTCATAGTTTACTAAGCTGCTCTTAAAATGCAACAAAGCAACCAACCAACCACCCAGCCAGCAACCAAAACTAACAAAGCAGTCAAGGCAGCCAGGTGCGGAGGTCTAGGCCTGTAATCCCAGTCCTCTGGAAGGTGGAGGCAAGGGACTCACGACTTGGAATTCAGCCTGAACAATGAAGAGACTTTGCAAGACTTTCAAAATCATTTATTTTATTTTATGTTCAAGAGAGAGTGAGTAGGAAAAGATACAGAATTTCACAACAGGAAATTGGGCCGGGGAGATGGCTTGGTGTCTCAGCACCTGCCTGGCAAGCTCCAAGACCTGGGTTCTATCCCTGGTACCATATGTCCTCCTGAGCCAGAAACCCTGGGTGCAGGTGCCAGCCATCTAAGCTGGGTGTGGTGGTGCGTGCTTGGAATACCAGCACTGGGGAGGTTGAGACAAGAGGATCACTATGAATAATAAATACGTACTTGTACAGGATCTCACCATGCTGCTGGGACTCAGAGTGTTTCTCCCTTCTCAGCCTCCCGTGTGCTAGGACTATAGGCATGCCCCAGCATGGGGCCAGCATGGCATGTGGTAACGGGGGTCAACCCGGTCCTCAAGCTTGCCAGGCAAGAGATTAGACTGTGAAGCTATCTCCCTAGCCCCTCAAAACAATTTTTCTAAGCCACCAGATTGAGTTTAGTGCCAAGGTTCTGAGTTTAATTTCCAATCCAAATAAAGAAGCACTGTGGTAGAGTCAGAACTTTTAAAATGAATAAATCTATATTTTTTATTAACTACATTTATAAATATTAGCTTTAATTACCTCAACCATTAGTTCTAGAGAGGCATAAATTACAGCAGAGCCCTAAAGTCATTTGACTTGGAGAATTCTGGGAGATTTTTTTCTGTTCCTTGGCAAAACCCACAACCTAAGAATCAGGCCAAGAAAAGCTGGACAAAACTTCCCTCATGTTTACCATCAGTCTTCTCTCCTCTCCCACGTAATGATTCCACACAAACAACTGTGGAGGAGGGCATATGCTCAGTGGAAGGACGGGGTAGCTCTCCACGGAGCCCCAGCGCTCCCTCCCTGACAGCTTCCTGCTACTGCAAGGAGTGGGTGGACGTGTTCTACAAGAGCCCTGCCCTGGGGCTGGGCCTGCTTTTGAATCGAGGGCTCCTCGTGGTCTTGGGACAGCAACTTTCTTATGCCTCACTTTCTAAGTGATAATGGAAATTTAGTACTTAGCAGCCTTAAAAAGATTAAACCAATTATCCCATGCGAAAGCATTCAAAACAATGTCTGGAACATAACCATGCTAACTTTATATTTGTCATTTGACGTTGATCTTTCTGGTATTTTGTTCATCATGATATGTAAAAGCATTCTATGAAAATCTGTATTTTACTGACTGAGACTTTTCACTTTCTCTTAAACTTTACATCCGAATGCAGCACCTTCCTTTCTGGTTTCTCTCTAAATTTCATCTATCGTAAATTTCCATCATCCCTGGCTTTCTTGATGCAACTTGGAAAAAATTTGAAAAACTCTTGCATTGTAGCCATTTCAAAGGTGAAGCAGGTAGTACATACACAATATATAAAGTAAGTAAGTGTTTCGTAACCACTTAGATGACACGCCTGGGTATTTCCAGCATCTCCTACCCCCACACAACAGCAGCCTTTGGCTCCTCCCAAAAGACTGATTCCTCTTGCACATTTGTGCTAATTGCTTGCATCACTTCCTTGATTATTTTCCAGCAAAGCAAGCATTCTAGAATATTACCATTCCATCAGTCTACTTTACAAACTTATGCAAAAAGAATGATACCCACAGAACACACATCCTCTTATAAGTGGCCTCACCTCCTTACATTAGATTGGCCACACTTTTCCATGCTGATGTATGTACTAGTCATGTGCTCAATTTCCTTTCTGAGCAGTGCTCTGGTATATCAGTGTGCCACAAATTATTCACCTTACTGCGCAGAAACAGCAAGTTTGATTTCAGTGTTTGGATATTATTAACAATCCTGGTGAGACCATACTTGAACAAACCTGGTGGCTTGCATTTTTGTTGGGTACATGCTCAAAGGTGGAATTCATATTAAACTTACTTTTCAGAGTTGGGTTTATCAGTTTTTACCCATTAGTCTAATTATGGGGATTTATCTGGAGATGATTTTGTATTTTCCATGTACATAATGATGTTAGCTATGATCAGAGACATATGTTTCTTCAAAACGTTCAACACTTTTTTATTTGTTTCCTTATTGCACCAAGATCATCAAGTGGCATATGTTGAATACAAATGTCTGTACTGCAGGTTTCACAAGAAAATCTTTCAACACTTCATAATTGGATGAGCTTTGGCCGTATTTGTGGAATGCCTCCATGTCATATTAGGGAGGATTCTTTATATTTATAAACTTAAGTACACACACTGAGGAATATTTCATCATATTAAATAATTTTTCTGTATCTTTTGAGAAAGCTATGTGTTTCAGCTCCTTGCCTTAGTACTATTCTTTTATATGTAGTAGAATAGCTTGCTGAGTTTTATTTTCAGAAGTATGTGTCTTTATTTATGAATACATTAGTTGCCTTGTAATTTTTCTTTTTTGTAATGATTGTGTCTGTTCTGATGTAGAATTGGTTAGGAAATATTCAAACATTTCTCAGCCATAATTCTTTATACTCTAGATATTTTTGTATTAACACTTCTGGCACCTGGTCATTGACTCAGGAACATTTTGTAGAAGACATCTAGGACTGGAGACTTTTTACTGAGAGAATTTTTAATGATGGGTTTAATTTGCTTTCCAATCTATCCATATTTTTCAAACATTTTTGTCTTCTTCTGAAGGTTTGTCCTTTTTATGAAAGCTTCCAAGTTGTTGCCTCGCAGTGTGCTGAAGTGTGCTCCCTAAGAAGACAGAGCCCAGCCCTGGCTGTAGTGGATGTGCACATAGCCTCCTTCTCTAAATGCTCCTGAGTGGGTGGAGGTCAATGAAGGTTCTCGAGAAGAGCCAGGTCCAGCTTAACTGGGCCGCACTAAGACCAATGACAAGTTTCAATATCAGAAGGGAGATGGACACAGAATGGACAGATGAAAGACATAGGGTACCAACATCTTGGGCTCGAACCAGAGTTTGGACTCTTACTACAGAAGCCAAGGGACTGCCTACCAGGGATGGAGGCAACTGCACCCACACCTTGGTTTCAGGGTGCTGGTCTCCAGAATGACGAAATACATTTCTGCACTTAAAGCCATTCATTTTATGTGATGTTGTCACCGCAGCCTGCATTAGTTAGCTCTCTGTTGTTGAGGCAGATGCCTGGCACAAACAAGTGAGAGAAAGGCTTGTTTTAGCCCATAGTGTCATATCTGCCCAGTGTGAAGACCTGGGTTCAATTCTCAGTACTGAAGAAGAAAAGATTGACCATCACACAGATCGCACAGCAGTACACAATTAAAATAACTAAAAGCGACACATTGTATTTCTTGTATTTTAAAGTATAAAAGATATAAAATTATGTGACTTTTATGAAATTCATGACTTTTTCTCTGAAGAAACTACTTATCCTTTTCTGCTTCTGTCTCTTGGTCCTCTCCTTTTTCCTTTTTTCTTTTCTTTCTTTCCCTTTCATTTAAAAAAACAAATTATTTGTATTGAGAGATTACTCATATTCATGCGATTACTATGAAAAAGTAAATTATGGCTATGATCATTTTTTCTATTTTATGTTCATTTCTGTTTTTGTAATTACCTAGATTTTCTTCTCTCTCTTCCGACTTCTGATCATGACTTAGTTTCTCTGATTTTAAAGCTACTACGCAGTTGTCCTGTCTCCATATCTACATTCGGGTACACATTTCCTTAAACATAATTTTTCCTTCAATTTAAATGTTTTTCATTTTCCCCCTGATATTCCATCTTATGACATGGGTCATTTATAGTTCTTAAATTCCAAACACATATGTATTTTTTTGCTATTGACTGAGAACTTTATTTTGGCCAAAGAATATATTTTATATTACTTTAGTTTGATTAAATATGGCCAATTTCCTAACTGAACTTGTTTTTTAAGGGCTTCCAAATACCCCAGTGGATTAGAGTGCCTGCATGTGGGTGCAGGGGCTGGGGGGTTGATCTCTGGGCCTGCTGTGCTAACCCTGCCCCTGGGAACACTGTGAGATGGCAATTGAGACTGGGCGTGGTGGCGTATGCCTGTAATCCCAGCACTGGGGAGGCTGTAAACAGAAGAATCACTATGAGTCTGATCTATTAGTGGGTCCCTGAACACCTTACAGACCCTCCACTAAAATAAAAAAAAATTATTTTGAGAAGAATGATTTTCTATAGTTTGGAATGACCTGTGTTACACAGTTATGGCAACTGTATTGTTTAAATTTTCTACTTTTGTGTATCTTACTATTTTTCTTTTTTCTTTATTTGACCAATTAGTGAGAATGGCGTTGATTTATTTATTTCCCAAAAAGTTGTATGTACTTTATAGTGTGCAAAAACATATTAGTATGTGAATGCAAATATAATATTTTATCTTCTTGGTACACAGCAATTTTTTAATTGGGAAGGAGCATTCATTTCTTGCAATTTCTGCTACATAGCTGTCTCTCATATTGATAGAGTAACTCTGATATGTTTGAATTTACAAAGTGTAGCTTCTCTACCTTTATTCTATATTTTTGAAGTCTTTATTTCAAACAAAACAATTATTTCCTTTACATTTATTTTTTAAATATTTTTATTTTTAAAGAGAGTACAAATTAAAATTGAAACAAAAAATTAGAAGTGATTGAGAATTTCATTTAACAAAGTAAGAAGAACTTCACAGTATTTGTTGTAATTCATAGTATTGTCTTCCAACCAGTTATTCATATTAACAGGTATATGCATGGAAAATTGAAGAAGAAAGAAAAAATGAAAGAAATGCTTAAGAAATTAAGAAGCGAAAAAGGACAAACAATTGAAAATAGAAGACAAAATGAGTTATGCATCCGCTTCTAGTAGACCAACAGAAGTGCACAGTACAGTTATCAAAACCATCCTGCTTAATTACATAGACAAATCTCTTTCCCTCACACCCTTGCCTGTTCTTCTCCACAACTCATTAACTCTTTCCTCTTGAATAAGTTCCTTCCCTTTTCCCAGTATCTATTGTACCCTTCAGATTTCATTTTTCTCTTTCAGGTTCTCACACTAAGGAAACAATACAATATTCACACATACTGATCTGATTTACGTCACTTAAAAGAATATGCTCTATTTGCATCCATTTACCAACAAAAGACTCAAATTTACCCTCTTTTATAGCTGAATAATACCCCACTTTATAAAAAATATCACATCTTCTTTATCCTTCTTCAGTTGATGGGCATCTGGGTTGTTTCTAGGATTTAGCTATGATAAATTGCACTGTTATAAACATGCGTGCAAGTATATCACTGTGATGTGATGTTTTCAGTTCTTCTGAAAAAATACCCAGGAGGGGAAGAGCTGACTTGTGTGGGATCGTCATTCCTAGCTTTTTAAGGAATCTCCACACTGATTTCCATGGAGGTTGTACCAGCCTGCACTCCCACTGACAGTGGAGAATCGTTCCTTTTTCTCCACAGCCTCTCCAGCATTTGTTATTGGCTGACTTCCTGATGTTCGCCAGTCTTTCTGGGATGGAATGGAATCTATGTTGTTTTAATTTTTATTTCTCAAATGATCAATCATGTTGAACATTTTTTTCATTTATTGACTTGCCATTTGTATTTCTTCCTCTCAGAAGTGTATATTCATCTCAGATTCCCAATTTTTGCATTAGGTCTTTGAATTTGGAGCCCTGATTTTTTAAATTATTTATATATTGTACTTTGAAAAACTTTATCAGAGGGGTAGTTCGCTATAATTTTGTTCCAGTTTGTGGGTTTTCTTTGTACTTTCATTGGAGATTTTCTTTGAAATGCAGAAACTTTCCAAAAAGATGAGATCCAAGTTGTTCATTCTTTGAAATGTTTCCCATGTGGTTTGGTTTTTGTTCATGAATTATGTACCTAACTCTAAGTCTTTAAGATTTCTACCTAGATTTTCTTCCAGAAGATTTAATGTTTCTGTTTTAATATTTAAGTCTCTGATCCATTTTGACTGAAGCTTTGTGTGTGGTGATAGGCATGGGTCTAGTTTTTACCATTCAGCATTTAGAAAGCCATTTTTTCAAGCACCATTTATTAAAGAGGCTACCTTTCTTCCAGTGAGCATGTTTCAATTCTTTATCAAAGATAAGGTGGCTGAGTGTGTTTGCAGCTGTGTCTGCATCTTCTCTTCTATTCCACTGATCCTCAAGTCTGTCTCTATCCCAGTACCATGTTGATTCTTCCTATCCAGGAACATGAAATATTTTTCCATTTTCTTAAATCCTCTTCAATCTCTTTTCTCAGAGTACTGTAATTTTTACTGTATAAATCTTTTATGTCCTTTGTGAGATTGGTTCCTAAGTATTACATTTTTTGGATGTTAATATGAAAGGCATGGTTCCCCTAATTTCTCTCCTAGTATGTGTACTTTTTTTTTTACAAAAAGGCTACTAGTTTTTGGGTGTTGACTTTGTGTCCTATTATGTTGCTGAATTTCATGATTAACTCTATAAGACTCTTGGTGGAGTTTTTGGGATCTTCTATGTAGAATATCATGTCTTGCGCAAGTAATGTTAATTTCACTTCTTTTCCAACCTTTTTTTCTTTTATTTTTTTCTCTTGTCTAATTGTTTTGCTTAATATTTCTAGAACCAGATTGAATAGGCATGGAGAGAGTGGTAATCCTTGTCTTATTCTTGATTTCTGCATCTTGTACTATGAATAACTACTATGAAAGCAGCAATATGTAATGTATCAACTATTGTAACTGTCCTATTTACCTGTTTTTAAACTGTCTCATTACTATTTCTTTCTCAACAACATTAATATAAAAAATAAAGTGAAGACATTCATGTTTGCCCATTTAGTGTTAGCTAGAATCATAGATGATTTTTATCAGGTTGATATATAGACCATCTATTCTAATTCTATGTAGGACTTTTATCATCAGTGAGTGTTGGACTTTGTCAAAAGCTCTTTCTGCATCCATTGAGATGAGCTATGGTTTTTCTTCTTGGGTCTATTGATGTAGCATATTACATTCATGGATTTAAACTATGTTGAACCATCCCTGCCTTCCTGGAATGAATCCCACCTTGTCATGATGTATAATCTTGTTGATGATTTGCTGCACTCTATTGCTAGGATTTTATTGAGGATTTTTGATCTATACTCATTGGAGAGATTGGCCTTTATTCTCTGCTTTAGTTGGATATTTCTCTGGTTTTGGAATCAGAGTAATACTTGCCTCCAGGAATGAGTTTGGAAGAATTGCTTCCCTTTAAATTTCATTGAAGAGTTTGAGAAAAGTTGGCATTAAATCTTCTCTAAATTTCTTCTAGAATTCTGCTGTGAAGCCATGGGATATTCTTTGTTGGAGTATTTTTATTACTTTTTCAATTTCATTTCTCATTATTGAGTCATTCATAGTTTGGATATCTTCTTGACTCAGCTTTGGCATTTCACATGTATCTAAAAAACTGCCCATTTCCTCTCTTTTCTATCCTATAAGATTACCTTCTGAATTTCTCTAGAGCCTGTAGTGATTTTGCCTTTGTGTGTGTGTGTGTGTGTGTGTGTGTGTGTGTGTGTGTGTGTTTGTGTGTTGTATATTGGGTGCAGACCATCCTGGGGGCTGCACTGGCATGACATGTGGTGCTGAGGCTTGAACCTTGGTCCCTGCACTTTGCCTAAGCTTGCCTAAGGAGGCACTTTAGACCAATGAGCTATCTCTCTGGCCTGCCCTTTTCATTCTTTATTGTGTGAATTTTTTTCTCTTTTCTTTTTTTAAAATTTGTTGGCTAGGGAGTTATCAATTTTGCTTATTGTTTCAAAAAACCAACTCGTTGACTCATTTATTATTTGCATTGTTTTCTTTGCCTCCAATGCATTGATTTCTGTTATAAATTTTATAATTTCTTGCCTTCTTTGAGCTTTGTGCTTGACTTGTTCTTTTCCTAAAAGCTTGAGGTACAGAGTAAGATCCCTTATTTGGACTTGTTCTGTTTTTCTAAAGTGCAAATTTACCACTATAAATTTTCTTCTTAAGACATCTTTCATTGAATCCCACAGGTTTTGGTAAGTTGTATCTGCATTGTCATTTGATTGTAAACAGTTTTAATTTCTTCTTTAATTTCATGTGACCCACTGGTCTTTTTAGGAGGCTATTAATTAATTTTGATGTTTTTATGGTGCTTTTGTAGTGTGTTTTGCCAACACTTTTCAATTTTATTGCCCTGTGATCAGACAGTGTGCATGGAATGCTTCGAGTTCCTTTGCATTTACTTAAGAATGCTCTGTGAGAGGAAAGAGATTTTTGTTGATCTATAGTGTGCCTGGGGAGAGTCACATGGAGAGAAAACTTTTTCTCAGGCTCTCACAGAGAGCAAACTGGTCAAGCATTGGCTGTGACTCATCCACATGGATGACACAGACAAAGGATCTACAGAATATGGTACAGGACTACAAGATAAATTCTGAGGGACTTCACTGACCTCATAAGAAACATAAAGTACATGTGTTGGTATATCGGTCTTGCTCTATCTAGGTCTTAACCATCCAGCAGAAAAGTATAAAAATGAAATATATACAACGTGGGTCCATAATAATAAGTAGAGCTTATTATTATCGACAACTTCTTCAGATAACTCACTATTGTTGTGGAATGCTGGACTGTGTTGGATTGTGTCGCCAAGTTCAGGCACCTAAATTAGTTGAATGACAAAAGAGTGTCCATCTTTGACAGGTGTAGACAAAGGAGGGGGTATAGAAATTAAGAATCATGATGTGTGTGTATGGACAGTACAGTTGGGATAGATAATGTTGTGCTTCTACATAATTCTATGAGGGGCAAGATTTGCACTAGTGGTGGTTGACAGGATATTATGTCGGCTTCTAGTACTATGGACAACCACTAGGAAAATAACAAGTATTAATTATTGAATCTTTGTTGTAATTCATGTATAAAAAATAAGATACGCAAACAGCTACACTCTCTTAATTTACTGATAAGAGACATCTGCTATAATAATGTAAGTACAATATCATGTATGCACCTTGTATGATACCAAAACATTATGAAAACAGTTTGCAGTGTATTAATTTATCAAATCTATCTTGTCAAGGTATCTTCAAACTGTCTCATTGATACTGTTACTTCAATAAAACAAAAAGAAAAAGAAAAAAAAAGGCCAACAAGTACATGAAAAGATTAAAAAAAAAAAAAAAAAAAAGAATGCTCTTTGAGCTAGTAAACTGTCTATTTTGCAGAATTCCTTGTGCAGCTAAGGAGAATATATATTCTGTTGTTGCTGGGTGAAACACTGTAAAGATCTACCAATTCAATTTCTTCACAAGTTTGGTTCAGTTCTGTTATTTTTTTGCTGATTTTTTTTTGCCAAGTCGATCTATATCTTTGTGGTGTGTTAAAGTCCCTCATTACTACCATATTATTGCTTATTTGGTTTTAAATGTCTTTCAAAATTTGTCTGATATGGAAGGGTGCTCATGCATTGGATATATATAGATAGATATATCTATCTATATAGATATATAGATAGATATATCTATCTATATAGATATATAGATATATATATATGTTATTTGTTTTTCTTGCAGTTTTACCTTAAATATTTAGGAAGCTTTTTATCTCTTTGGATGATTTTTCATTTGAGGTTGATATTGTCAGCAATCAGGATAGCTAGCCTTGTTTTTTTTTTCTGATCTCTTGTGGCAAGGAGGCTTGATTCCCATCCTTTTGTTCTTCGTCTGAATTTCCTTTTGAGTTAAATGTGTTTCTTGTATTTGTATACCATATTGTTGGCTTTTGTTTGGTGATCCACTCTGCTGATCTGTTTCTTTTGATTGGTGAATTGAGGCCACTTACATTGATAGATGTGACTGATACATACTGGCTTATCTTTGTCATGCTATTTTCCTGATATAGATTCCATACATTTTTTCTCTTTTTTATTATTTTCTCTGTTTGGTGTTTTCTTTCTGTTCTTTTTTATCAGGAAGGGTCTACAGGGTGTTCAGGGTCTCACTACTAGTTTGGATTCAGTGATCCACCCATTTACAGCCTCCCAAGAGATGGGATTATAGGTGCATGCCACCATACCCAGTCTCAATTGCCATCTTAGCATGATCCAGGGGCAGGGCTGGCACAGCAGGACCAGGGATCAAACCCAGGCCCCTGCCCCTACTTGCAGGCACTTTAATGTGCTGAAGTATTTGGCCAGTCCTTTTCTATTGTTCTTGAAGCTGTGATCACTTCTGTCTCTTTCTAGAATATCTGTCAGTACTCTTTGTGAAGTTCATTTGTTGGTGATGCATTTCTTCAACTGTTCTTTGTCATGGAAGGATCTTATTTTCCCATTGAATTTGATAGATAATTTTGCAGGGAGTCATTTTCTTTCAGGACCTATAATACTTCATTCTAAGCTTTTCTTGATTTGATGGTTTGTGTTGAGTAATCTGCTGTGATTCTCATGGGTTTTCCATTGCAGGTTATCTCCTTCCTTTCTCTAGCAACTTCCATTAGTCTGTTCTTTTGTTGAATTTCTGATGTATTGATTATTATGTGTCTAGCTGTAGATTTATTGTGATTATGGCTGTGTGGAGTTCTGTATGCCTCACTTATTTGTGTCAGTTTCTTTTCTTATGTTTGGAAAATTTTCTGCTGATACTTCTGCAAGTAGTTTTTTTTTTATTGTTCTTTGTATTGTCTCATGGCTGCTGAATTGCTATTGCCTCATTCCTTGTTAGTTGTAAGAGATCTTTTATTTCACATTCATTAGCTGCAACACCGTATTTGAGGACTGAAAGTCTATCTCAGTTTCATTCAAACAGGTTTTCCAACTTTCTTAATATCTTGGATATCTGTTTGAATCTGTTTTATGCATTCTAATTCTTTTCTCTATTGTTCATTCAGTGTTTCCATCATTTTTCTGTTCTCCTCTATTTTTCTATCTTTGTGTTATAATATGCAACTCTTTATTGATTGTTGTCCATTCTTTTTGAACCTGAGAGATTATTTATGTTCTTGCTTCTTTCCCAGCCTGATGGACTTATTTCTTTGCTTCAGTTGCTATCATTTCAGAGATTTCAGGTGTCTGATTTCCAAGTTCTTGTATGTCATTGTCTCCTAGATTTGTTCTGGGTGGGCTACATGATTGAGATTGCCTTTTGCTCCTGTGTTTTGACATTTCTGAGGCTCCCAGCACTCACCCTGATAGAGTCCTGCAGGCTGCCCAGAGTCTGCCAAAGTTCTTAAATGGCTCCAGCTTTCCTGTATCCCACAGGCCACTTAGAGTCCTCCTAAGTTCTTAAAAGCTTGGAACAGCACCAGCAGAAGCTCCATGACTCTAAGCTGGGGCTTAAAAGAAGAAGGCAGAGCTTAACAGAGTCCCACAGGCTGCTCCAAGTCTGCTAAAATTCTTAAGTGGTGCCAGGAAAGCTCTGTGCCTGTGTGCACTGTTCCTTTACATTTAATGAAATTAACAGCAGTTTTTACTTTTACCATTTTACTCTGGCCTTTCATTTGTTTCTTCCTGTTTTGAATTTTCTCACTTTATTTTAGAAGCTTAAAGAATGTTCTCTTCAGTTAGTCTGTGTGCCTATTGAAATTCTCCTAATGATCGCTAGAGAAAATATTACTTTCCATCAACTAAAAACTTCATGCTGTAATTTCCACTTTGCTCTTGAACAACTAAATGAACTTGGGATAATATATGACACAGCTTTCCTGGGCTTTGATTTCTCTGTATTTTGAGGCCCATGAGCCCAAAAAGCATTTTTAGTGATGTTTGACTCCACCTGTGCCACAAAACATTCTCAAATATTTATCTTATTTACTTATTTATTGATTTTTGTTCCTTTTTTTTAATGTGTGTCATTTTATTTTTCTCTAGTGCTCTCCACTGGATTAAAGTGTAACTCACACACGTGCCTTTCATCCCTAGTAGTAGGCTTGTGATTATGTCTTCACACTTAAAAAAAATCTTTATTAATTTTATTGAGAAACAAATAGCAATGCTAGTTTCAAAACTGATTAGTAGGACAGTTTCAATAGTTTGTCTTCATAGTGGTTATTCATGGTACAAGATGCAAACATGATATCCTGTTCAAACACTCCTAGCACAAATCTTTCTTCTCACTGAACTAAGAAAGTAGCTGCATGTCTATCCTAGCCATTTTGTATACACAAATACAAAATAGTCCTTCATCTATATCACCCTTTTTTTTGTTTTGTCAGAGATGGGTATTGTATTGCGATTTAAATATTATAGGTGCGTGAATTTATGTATCTCTACTGTCTTATTCAAACCAATATTTTTGACAAAATATTATAGCTTGGTATAAGTCCTAAGTTAACAATTATGTTTTACTGTGAGGAATTGTTTTAATTGGGCTCCATTTAATTTCTTGTCTTACTAATTTTATTAAGAAATAAATAGCAAAGAGAGTTTCAAAATACATCAGTGGGACAGTTACAATAACTAATACATTGCACATTGTTTGTTATCTTCATAGTATTTGTACATAGTACAAGATGCACACATGATATCTTGTCCAAACACTATTAGTACAAATCTTCCTTCTCAATTAAAAGAATTGAGAAGGAAGAATTAAAAGAAAGAATTAAAAGAAAGTAGCTGTATATTTATCCTATTTTGTATATACAGATACAAAATGGTCCTTCAGTTGTATCCTCTTTTTTGTTTAGTTTTGTCAGAGATGGGTGTTCTATTGTCATTTAAATATTGTAGTGCGTGAATTCAGCAAAATAATCCAATGTAGTCCAGTAGTCCATAATAGTAGTGGGCTATCCATAGGACTGGCAGTGTTGAAATAGTCAAGATCCCAGAAATTATTTTGGTGTTCTAAGCACTTCCTCATCTTCCATCCCACATGCCCATTTCAGACTCAACACTGAGCTTAGTGGCTGAGTGGTACCACAGTTGTGCAGTGTGTGAGACCCTGGGTTCAACCCCCACACCATGAAAAGAAAAAGTCTGCACCCACTCTGGTTTCTCCTGCAAAGTGTATGTGGATAAATAAAACACAAAATATACAGCTGTTTGTTTTTCACAAATGTTCCTGGAAGACATGTGAGTATATTCACTGTGCTTTTTTTTCTTTTTTTTTTTTTTTTTTGTGCTTTGTGAACCTCTGACTTGATGAAACTCTTCAGTCTTGGAAATTATGACTCATTATCTTTTACAGGAAAATTTGCATTTTGAGGACTCTCGACTGTATACCTAATTATCTTTTCTTATATACTCTGTACTTTTTAGTTCTTTCTCTAGGCTTTAGAATAGTTTTGCTTCAATTATTTTACTTATCTTTACCAGTGCTGAATCTGCTATTAAACCTACTAAATGAGTTCTTAATATGAGATGTTTCTGTTTCAGGTTTTGTTGCTTAACTCAAAATTCTCATTTGTTATCTTTATTACTGTAGGAACCACATTTCCATTGAAGTCAGTATGTGCTTTCGGCCATATCCTATTTTGTTTTGTTTTCTTTACTAAGGATCAAACCCAGTCCCTTTTGTACTGATTTACACACTGATCTATTTTCTAAAAAAACATCTTTTTAATTTTCACATAGGTTTTCCCTAAATTGGTAAATTACCCAAGTTAGCCTTGAATTTGATATCCTCCTGGTCGGCCTGCCAGGGGGACAGGATTACGTAATAGCGTTGTATAATCTGTTGTTTCTGCATCTATTTGTTCTTGTCTTATGTCTTTTTGGCCTAGTGTTTTACATTGGGCTTTTAAATGGAATTTACAAAATAAAAAAAAAAAATCTGGATGAGGATAATATTTTCCCCCAGAGAGAATTTATCCCTCATCATTGTTACCACTGCTCTAGCCAGGCCTGACATTGATGGCATGCACCTCTCCGTTCTTGCCCAAAGCTCCTGGCCTCCAGCTCCTGTAGCTCCTGCTATTTCCTAGGTGGCTGGAATGACAAGCACACTCTTGGGTGAAATGCTTGCCCTTTTGTCTTTGGTACCTGGCACTCCTAGAATAGCCTGAGAGCAGTAAAGATGGAAAACAGTCCTTTCTTCAAGTATTGAGACACTTGTGGCCTCGGAAGCAGCTTTAAGAAAGCAGAGCTACAGATCTGAACTTACGCCCTCTTTTGACCCTTTGCTTTTTTTCCCTGAGTAGCTCACAGAAACTGCAGGCTACCCAGGCCCCCTCCTGTCTCGGAGCATTAGACCATCTTCTCTCCTGGAGGCGCTGGCTACGCCTCCCTCCGTCGTACGTGTGAAATGAACTTTCATGGCAGCCCAGAAAGCACAGAGTTCAAGGAGTTTCCCCACAGGTCTGCTGAGAGGCTCGCAGGACGGTACATGAGGCCCCACCAGTGAGGCCGAGGGCCGGCACCCCATAGCTCCACAAGGACAGCGCTTCTGAGATTGAGAGCTCTTGATGGTTGGTTTATCACCATCCTAATATAAAAGGGGCAGAAATATGTTGTTTAAGCCTCTGGTTGTTTTTGCTGTCTCCTGCTCTCATAAGCAATCACCTCTGCCCTTCGGTTGCTTTTGTTAGCCTCTGGGTACCATGAGCTGCTGTATACCCCTCTGCCACGCACCACCCTACCTTGGAGTCAGCTGACTATGGCCTGACCCTTCTGCAGACTGTGAGCTAAATAACCTTCCTTCCCCTAGCTTTGGGTGTTGGCTGTTTCATCTCAGCAATGAGAGAAAAATAACTGATGCAAAGAAACAATAGTGAACTTGTTTCTGAGTGCTTTGTGCCATTCCAGCAAAACAGCAAAGTCCCACGAGCCATCTTGGGAAGCCCAGTCTGTGGCCAGTTAGTCAGAAGCTGAGGTGGGCAGCAGAGGGCACAACATGAAGTTTAAAGCTGGCACATACTGCTTCATCCAGACCCATTGTCATTACTGAGTGCCTCCAGAAGACCCGGGCTCACTGCTTGCCCATGGAGAAGCTCGCACCCATTTCAGGGACACTGAAGCGATCTGCATTGTGAGTGTAAAGCAGGAGACACTGAGCTTGCTTCTCATCTGTTTCTTCAGACCAGTCAGAAGTGAAACAGCTTTTCAGAATTACCTTCATGCAGTTTCTGGGTTAAATATTATATGAGGCTGCAGTACAGTACTTGAGAAAGACTGTTATGTTCTCTTTTGTTGTATTTTTTGCTTTTATCGTATGTGTTCAAGGTACACAGTGTGAGATTTCCCTGTGTTACTTACCTTGATGTGCATGTACAATATGAGGACAGTAATATACCCATAGGCAAATCTATTCTACCCACGTCAGCGTGCTTTTATTTATGGTAGCCCTCAGGCTGTACATCAGATCTCCAGACTCCTTCATCCCACATGGACACAATTTATACCATTTGACCTACAAGTTCCCATCTCTTCTCCTTACCCTGTAATCCCTCTTTTACTCTATTTCAATGATTTTGATTTTAGGTTCCGCATATAAGTATGACCATGCATAGCTTTCCTTCTATGTCTGGCTTATTTCACCTACAAAACATTTTTACATCCATCCAGATTGTTGCAAATAATAGGACTGGCTTCTTTCTGGAGAGATACTCCCTCATACAGACACAACGGGCTCTTAGTAGGTCCATCCCACCACAGGCATTTCAGCTGGGGGTGAGTCTGTCTTAGATGCACCACGGAGTCACTTTGCACAGCCTTCTGAAGGGGGGTGCAGAAGGTCTGTCCTCTGTAGTGGGGGTACCTGTTATTCCGGATCACTTTTCCAATGCACGAAGGCAACACAGAAGCAACACAGCCTTTCAACCGCCAGTGGTCCCTTCTGAAATAGAAAAATAACCCCCAGCTCAGAGCACTCCCACCGGGTCTGGGCCTCCATATTTGCCAAATCATGGCCTACTAATTTTTACAATTTTATTAGCTGTAACATATAGGCAAAGTATTTTGTCTTTGTTACTCAGACTTTGATTACTGTCTTTATTGAGATGATTGGTGAAAATTAACTCATCAAACATTACTAGATGTCAAGCCACTTTTCCTAGCCAAATCCATCATTCAAGACAAGGGAAAGTAGCCACACATTTAACCTACTGAAATTGAATTCAGTTTCTTGAGACCTGTTTGTTTAACAGAAATATTCTAACTTAATTAATAAAAGGCCTTGCACAAACAACCATTCTAAACTATCCACTGTGAAAGAATTCAGCCAAATATTGGAGAAGTAAGTCACTTGAAGTTTTTTTTTTTTTTATTAAATCCAAGTTCATTTCCAGTTTTATTTAAATATTTGCATTATTGTTATAACTCATGTCAAGCTCCTGGTGCAATATGCCTACATGAACCACTTAGACTACATTTTTGCCCTAACAAGGCTTAGAGAAAAGCGAGAAGATGTTCAGGATTAAAGGAGCTGATTGGTGTAGGGTTCCCAACAGTCTTGATGTGTGTACTCTCCTCCCGTGAATGTGCACCGTCTGCTCCTGACAGTTCACAGATCCTGGGCCCCTGCAGGCTTCAGCCTCCCACTATGCACATTTATCATCACAACGTACCCACAGGCTAAGCAATGTATGATTTTGTACAGGGTTGTATATTTTGACTGTAGAAATTTAAGTCATTTTTTGTACTTTCCTGGAAATGCAGGCTGTGGTGACTGTGGCTCTGCAGAATTTGCACGTTGAAATTGTATCTCCCAAGGTGATGCCAGGGATTTGGGAGAGCCAATGAAGAGACAGATCAGAACCCTCACAACTGGGTCTAGTTCCACATACAATAGGTCCCAGAGAGTCACCATGTCATGGGAAGATGCACTGAGAGAGCTACGCATGAACTAACATGTTTGTCAGCTTTCCTCTGTTGTGATAAAATCCCCAAGGAAAGAACTCAAGGGGGGAAGGCTCAGTTTGGCTCATGGCTCTGGAGGTTGTAGTCCATAGTCCACTGACACTGTTGCTTTTGAGCCTTGAGATGGCAGAGACATCATGGCAGAAGAGTGCGTCTGAGTACAGAGCAGAAGTGCATACCTCATGGTGGGCTAGAGAGAGAGGAAAGAGAATAAGACAGGGAGGAGGGAGGGAGGAGGAATGAGAGAGAGGAAAAGAGAGAGAGGGGGAGAGAAGGGAGGGAGAGAAAGGCAGAGGAAGGAAGGGAGAAGGAGGAAGGGAGAGGGAGGAGGGGAGAGGGAGACAGAGACAAAGAGTGGGAGACAGCCACTAGAGAGGAAGAGAACATGTACCCTTCAAACAAATGTTCCCGTGATGCCTGGCTTCCCAAAAGCATAACCTCTGAACATGCCTTCACTGAAGACCAAACATTCAACACACAAGCTTTGCAGGGAATTTCTCCTCTCTTTCTTTCTTTTCTTTTCTTTTCTTTCTTTCTTTCCTTCTTTCTTTCCTTCTTTCTTTCTTTCTTTCTTTCTTTCTTTCTTTCTTTCTTTCTTTCTTTCTTTCTTTCTTTCTTTCTTTCTTCCTTTCTTCCTTCCTTTCTTTCCTTCCTTCCTTCCTTCCTTCCTTCCTTTCTTTCTTTCTTTCTTTCTTTCTTTCTTTCTTTCTTTCTTTCTTTCTTTCTTTCTTTCTCTCTTTAATGACATTTCTATTTAATGACAGAGCAAGATTTTAACTTCAAAAATTTTAAAGAAAAAGGGCTGAGGATGCAGGATGGTTAAAAAAATCCTGAGTTCAACAACCAGTAATAACCACTCAATTAATAAAGCAAAACAGAAATTAGTTTCTTACAGTTCTTGAATTCTCTCTCTCTCTCTCTCTCTCTCTCTCTCTCTCTCTCTCTCTCTCTCTCTTCCTTCTCCCTCTCCCTCTCTCCATCTTTTTTCCCTTCATCTCAGGAATCAAACTCAGGACCTAGTGCTTGCCAGGCAGGTGCTTGTGCTGCTTAGCTGTATTCCTAGCCCTCCCGGCACATTTTCAATTCAAAGTAAAACATTTCAGAAATGGGCATTTGCCAGACTTCGAGTACATCAGCTTCTTGTCCTTGGATTTAACAGCCTTCTTTCTGTTTTGTTTTATTAATTGAGTGGTTATTATTGCCCATTGAACTCAGGATTTTTTAACTAACCTGCATCCTCAGCCCTCTTTCTTTAAAATTTTGAGGCAGGGACTTTGCTCTGTCATTAAATTGTCAAGTTTGAGCTAAAATTTTGACCCTCCTATCTCAGCCTCTGAGCACACTAAGATTATCAGAAATCTCTGTAAACTGATAGCTGAAATAAACCTTTCTTGTTTGAGTTGTGGGTGTCAGGTAGCATGTCTTAGCAATAACAAAGTAACTAAGAAAACATGCCAAGGGAAGGAATGGACAGTTTTGTTTGTGTGTCTTTGTATTAAACAAGGTTTAAATTTCTTTGTTTCATAAACATTCATCAGTGTAATCCTTGCTGGACCAAAAACCTGACACTCACAATTTATAATAAGAAATGATTTTTTGGTGCATGTTTTCCAGGGTTAGTCTGTGGTTGGCTTCTGCAAGGCAGGAACAAGTCAGGAGAAGAGCGTTCTGGAGCAAAGCCTCTTGGCTCATAGTGGCTGGGACATGGTGCAGGCAACGATGCCAGAGAGAAGGGGCCAAGAATGAGACGGAGTCCCAAGATCATGCCTTTAGGACTGGCCCAGTCACGTCTGTGTGCTTACCTAAGCTCTCAGATGGATCCAAACCAATCAAGTTGCTGCAATTAAGGTGAGCCACCACCAGCAGCCTGTCTGTGATATTCTGCTTTAATCGACTGAACTTACTAAAGTAACATGAGAGGCTATTCTGATAAATGAGTGTCAGGGTATAGGATTTTATTTTTGCCTCAGACTCCGGTACGACTCTTTACAGCATGTACATCAATATATAACAGAAACAGACGTGGCATGGAGGTTGACCTGAGAGCTATAATTTCCAAGAAATGCAGCAGTTCACTAGGTTCCAAAGAGATGGCAAGTGTCAGGATGGTGACAGTAGGTATCTGAGTGGGCAGCGAAGAGAGACTAGGGCAGAGGAGGATGGAAGAAGGACACCACAACAGCTTCAGGACCGGAGGCAAGGAGAGAGGTGCCCACGGAAAGCCTTCAGGCCACAGCAAAGCTGCGAAAGTGCAGGGGCACAGAACAGAGGTTGGGGCTTTGCCGAGTCCTGGTGTCAGGATGGGACAAGGGCTCTTATGAGGAACATGGAAGTAACAAATCAGTTCCTTCTTTACTTGACCAATTTTACATGCTTAGATCTGAGTGACTGCACTGAAGACAACAATGTGCAGCGTAGCAACTGCTATTAAACAAATCAGCTCTTTCCCCATTTCAAACTCTGTATAAGATTCTCCACCAGAGACAACTCCATGTTTCTTCCTTTTACTCATTTTAAAGAGAATGTAGTCTCTAATTATATACTAAATGAGTAGATATTTTTTGAGTTTACCATTTAGCTCTAGATTCAAGATTATTCAAAAATATCTGAATCAGATGCAGAGCTTTGCCCACCATGAAGAGGAAAGCCACCGGACTTTGTCTGTAAGCCCACTGGGCAGGGGGGAGGGTGCTTATTGTATGTAGCACCACTGCATTGCTAGGACGGGAGGCTACATGTGTACACAAGCATGTATGAGTATAAAATGAGTTTATACTCATTTTGCGTGTGAACAGTTGGCTTTGGGGGTGGCTGGAGCATGGGACTGCAGTACCCCAGCAGATCAGCGCCTTGATGATTTTATAACTATATGGGAGCTGAAGTCTGGTTGGAGGAGTGGGTTGCTGAGTCCATGCCCCTGAAGCATCTGCCTCCCTCCTCCCCAGATCACTCTCTCTGCTTCCCATTGCCCTGCCATGGACTGTTTCTTCTCTGCAGCTCCCCTGTGCCAGGCCACCCTGCTCTGGAGCCAGATAGACTGAGACCTCTCTAAATTGTTATCTGATATAAACCTTTCTTGTTTAAGTTGTGGGAGTCAGGTAGTGTGTCTCAACAATCACAATGCAACTAACACAGCATGCCGAGGACAGTTGTGTTTGTGTTTACCCATGTAGTTGGGAGGAGCCAAGGACTTCTTTTCAGTGACTTTTGGAAATAACATTCTTTCTCTTGGGAACTCTGCTTCCCCATCAACTCTTAGCCCAGAGGCTTCAGTGAAGTTGGCAATCATTGTACCTAATCCTCTGCACAATAAGAATTTGGTTTGGCCAATCAGTGCCTTATTGTCTTGGTCAATATATTGGCTGACTAGGGCCAGCCAAATAAGTCAGTGGATTAAAGCACCTGCAAGCAGGTACAGGGGCTAGGGGCTCAATCCCTGGGCCTGCTGTGCCAGTCCCGCCCCCAGGGACCACTGTGACAGCAACTGAGACTGGGTGTGGTGGCGTGCACCTGTAATCCCATCTCTTGGGAGGCTGTAAATGGGTGGATCACTATGAGTCCAAGCTACTAATATATATATTATAAGGTGTACAAGATGAATCTGAAAGAATCCATCTCTATACTTTATATTAAGACACTGGAAAGAGGCAACTCTTCCCCTGCCTAAGTTCATCATCTTGGTTAATATGAAGGACTTAAGACTGCCCACAGCTGCACTTTTACAGAGCCTGTATCTGTAAAGCAGGAAAGAACAAAGCAAATATAGAGAGTGACACAGAGCTGAAAAGGGAGTGCATATTACCGGGATTATTATGTTTCTTTTTTGAAAAATACATAAAACCCCATACTTTTTAGGACTCAAAATTAAGAGAATAGGTTGGGATTTATCTGAAATGAGGTTGTATTCAAATCTAGAAAAAGTACAGGAAAGGAGAAAACTAACAAGGAGTAACACACAGAGCCCTGGCCTGAGAGCCTAGCTGAGGCTGCTCAGAAGCTAGTGAAATACGAGATGTGACTTCTCTTACCCACGGCTTCGAAGTCTCCGCTGTAAGGTGAGAACATTAGCTTGATTCTTTCTGAGCCCTTAAACTCTAAATGCACTTGTCCTGGGCACCTCTAAAGTAATCACATTTTGAAATAAGCACCCAACATGTAAATACACATATGCTTAATAAAGTTTTGGGAGTAAAATTCACTTTTCTTTCCTTTTCCTTTTCTTTGCTTATAAACTTTCTGCTTTAAAAAAGCAGTGCTGCTGCTGGATTAATCCAGCGGGATGTAAATGCAATCAGTGACTAAATCAAACTTGTCTGGCGTCCACAACAGTTCCAGAGTGAAAACAAAATTATAGATCCTTCTAATTTGAACCAGCTGAAGTAACTGCTGATTTTTATAGTTCCAGTGAAGCAGTGAATTGTCAGAGCTGACTGTCTCGGCAAATCGCAATGTGGGACGTGAGGGTAGCTACAGACACTGCCTCGCCTCCCCTGACTTAGAGCGCTGGCTCTGGCCCTGTTTCTCCTCTCAGTGAGGTCTCAACCTTCTCCATCAGTTGCTCTAATTCCTTCACACACTCAGGACACTCAGGATCATCCTAAGGGCCAGCTGGGGCCAAATGCAGTGGCTGTGTGGATCCTGGGGTCCCTGTGCAGGCTGCCACTGACCAGTAAGAAAGGATATTCTGAACAACAAGCGCCATCTGCAAAGCTGCCCATTTGCTAATTTAAGTTCATATTCCACGTATTACTTGCTTTTTAATAGAAAGCTTTTAGACCCAATTTCTACGTTACATGACAGAGCCATCCATTTGTGCATAACAAACCTCCCTGCTGAGCGCTGGGGTCCGGGCCAGGGTACTTTCTACATTACCCTGATGCCCAACAATTTATTCTACTCCCTGGCCGTGTCGAGACAGCAGGAATTCATATTCCCAGTGACTCTCCCAGCTCCAGTTGGTTCTCAGCATGGAACAGTGCGTACATTACTTTGAAAATCTATTCTGCACATAGAGCCCGTGATTTCTGTGTGGGATGTACAGTTGACAAAACACATCCTTCTCTTAGTGCAAATGCAACACGCACTGACTTTCAGATAGTCAGGCTGCCACTGTTGAGGGCGTGCTGGACAGAAAATAACTCCCATAAATAAAAGGGTGTAGAGAGAGAAAAGTGGAGCGGAGCCGGTTTGTTAAATGGTAGGTTTGAGATATAGAGCAGATGAGCTTTGTTGAAGGAGATTAACAATAAAAACAAAGTGTTGAAAAAGTGAGATTGAATTCAAGTTAGCTCAAGGAAAGCTGATGACCTGCCCAGGGTGGCAACATTTAATAATATTCAAGCTAATTATAATATTGAAAATGGGAAGTTTGCACATCAAATGAATAATGAATAACAAAACCAGATGTAGTTCTGAGGTGAAATATGATTTTCATGAGGATGGGAACATTTAACATTTATACAGTCGCTCATGTTCCCAAAGTCATGTATCAGTGACAACTGTAAAATACATCTTTAATTTGAACTGATGAAAGCACTGTGGCACATTCACCACGACTGTACACACCTCTCCTCACATACAAGGTGAGAAAAGAGCAGTGGTTCTTCATTATATGCTTAAAACTGCTTATAAAAATGAAAATCAAATGCTCAGGTATCCATTGATTAGAAATTATTTGATTCTTAGTAGGTATATTTGGCTTTTTATTCACTTGAATATTATTAGAATTTTACAACTCTTCACATATCTAACAGTTCAATTTAATCCTCACACTGCAGACAACAAAGGAAAAGGTTGACTTATAAATATGCACTGTGATTCTTAGGCATCACTTCAAGTAAAAGCATTTTAGAGCATATATTTTCTCAGGAACTCTCGTTCCTGTGCTGTTCATGCCACACCCTCCTCTCGCTGAACTTTAACTAAAATATTTCCCTAAGGCTACACCTGAGCCAAGATCTCAGGCCAGCTGTGGGCTCTCTGCTGCCACACTGAGCCTGCTGACGCGGCTGTGAGGGGGCCACGCTCAGGCCTGTGGTGAAGACTTAGGGTTCCAGCTGGGTGGCCCTGCCACCCCATGGCGTTGTCCCCTCGTAGTCAGGCACAATCTGCAGTCACACTCTCACCCAGATGGGAAGCAGTGATGACCTATTTCACTTCCAGGCTTGATCCAGGGGCTCTGGGAGAACTAATGACCAGAACAGTGCAGAAGAAGCCAGAGAAAGGCTGCAGAGCCCTCATAATCCCTCATCTGTGAGCGGCCCTGTAGGACAGACGTCCACCGATCTGGAGACCTCCCTGGATGGTCAGCTAGGGGGCAGGGTACTCATTGTGTTTTAGAAGTATATTCTGAAGTAATTGTGTTCTTGCCTTTTGTATCTTAATTAATATGTCTAAAACCTTGTGCTAGCTACCTATTTATTAAATAAGACTACTTAGCCTTTCATTAGCTGTTATTCTACCGATTGATTCCAATACTTTCATTGCACCATGGCTTCCTTACAAACAAAAAAACCCTTCCTACCTCATTTTTGTATCAGTAGTGCCTAGCATAATTTCTAGAGCAAAGAGCTAGTACATATTCATTGAGCATTAGGATTAGTGAGCATAAGGTAAGCAAGCTCATGAAGTTGGTGACTCTAGCTGTCAAGAGAAAACAGATAGAATCAAGCACATTCGTAGTAATATAAAAACCTGAAAAAGAAAAATGCCAATGTAAAATTTTCAACACCAGCTAAGAACTGATCACCATGCTCTCATGGATAAGGCAGGACTTTATACTTGTGAAAGAATAGTTGCAAGATATGAAGTGTGAATTACACCTGAATTACAACAAGAAATACAGGGTAAAGCTACTGTGCGACAGATCACAGAATAGAAACAGGTATCTGAATGCTGGGGCCTGTTGAGGTCACCTGCTGTATTATAGAATTTCCTAAAGGTCAGCAGTGGCCAAATGTCAGCTCCTAAGAATACAGTCTCTACAGAGGAAAGTGCAGACCCCACCTTTGTCAGTAGAAGACTAGATTGACACAGGCCAGTTTCTAAGAGAAGGTTTGACAATGTCAAACTTGTGGGAGGACAGGAGCCTGATACTGGAGACCAGACTATTCATGACTCAGAGTTAAAGAGAGAGACGCTTCTAAGTGCCCTGGAATGCCTTCTGAAATTTGAAACAATCTGGCTTACATAGTTTCTAAATAATCAGATGGTAAGCCATATCTGTGGAATAACTCCCAACCTCGATTTAACAAATGGGAACGGACCATTTAGAGAAAGTAGTGAGGGTGGAATGAGGTCTTTCCATGACACAAGTGGTACACAAAACAATTTAAGACGAAGTAGACTGGTGAGATGAAGTTGGATGATTGTGCTAATAGTTCGTGGACATTTTTCTCATGATTCTGAAGACTGAGTTTATCTCAAAGAATTTCCAGGCCATGGGACAGAGTGTGAAAATCAAATGACAGCAAATGCAATGATATGACCCTCACAGTGCTCCTTGTTTCTACTTATGTTTCTTGATTTTAAAATTTTAAAAGCCAGTAGATATTTTTTCCACATGTAGATGTTTTCTGACAGGATCTCATCACCCAGAAGCAAAATGAGAAAAGAAAAAAAGAAGAGAAAGGAAAAAACATCTCTCACAGATTTCTCCTAAAAAAACAACTTCAAATGAGGCACTGAAACACTAGTTTATATTTGGCTTTCTCAAAACTGAAAATTCCTTGCATCCTGCACTCTGATCATAATTCCTTTAAAGTCGTTTTGATTGGTTAATTTTCTGTGTCTTATTAAAATGAATCTGAAAAGTTAGAATCCCATCAAATGCCAGACACTATTTTAAGAACACTGTGTTTGAATGTGTGCATTTTAAAAGATTTCAATATTATTTTTAATGATAATGCCTATCTGCATGAAAGCAATTTGTAACTGTAAATTAAGAAACAAGACTCAAGAAATAACCTTTAAAAACTTCACTTTCTCTTAAATAGCCCCAGTTTTCGGGAAACTTGGTGACTCACAGTAAACACTTTTTATTCCCCGTTACATCTTTGTCACTACTCCAAAGAATAAACAAGTTGGCACTGAAAAACGATACATTACGATCTTTAAATGGATCTGTATGTAACTTTGGGGGAACAAACACACCCAGACTTATGTGGCTTCCTCTTGAATCTTTTAACATTTCAAACTTCATATACGTGTGAAAGTCACAGCCATAGCCAAATATAGTATACATGTTACTGACTGTTAGTCTATCATTGTAGCAGACCCACCAGCCGGGTAAAAAATGCTCCTCCTTAGAACAAGAACGCTTTGTCTACTAAGCTGAGTATTTAGAGTCACCAGTGAAAATCGCAAGACTAATACCAGCCTCTATTCCCTATCAAAAACAACATTTGGCAGGAGAGTGTGAAGGTGCAGATCTGTGGTGTCTGCCAGTGCTTCTGTGTGCCTGGGGGATTCAGGAGGCCGGCTTCTTCCTGAGGTGGCTGCATTCGTAAGTGGCCTCACCAACCACCAACCAGGGCTTTGGGTGCGCTGCGGTAGGGGGGCCGCTCAGAAGGGGCCCTCGTAGGGTGTGGCCAGGGATGATGCAGCACCACCCAGCTGCTCTTTTGTCTTTGCTTCCTGGACAGCAAGCAGCAAGTAGCCTTCCCGCACCAGGCCCTTCTGCTGTGCCATGTGTGCCTTGGAGCGGACTGACCGTGGACGGAGGCCTTGGAAGGACTGGGGCACAGTGAACCCCTCTGCCTTCAAGTGAGGGGTGTTGGCTATCTTGTCCCAGGAAGGAAAACATGATGAAGGCACGAAGTAGATTTTAGCTTATCACTGAGCAGTGTATGAGGTCAGTTGCTAATGTCCTGGTTTTATACACGAGCCTAAATGCAGAACTTTGAAAAGTCCACCCATGATGATGGCATGGGGAGAGAGGCATTTCACTCTGGGGCCATGTCAGAGAGCCCAGTAACCTGGTAAGAGCTATTTAAAATAAATTCCAGGGTTTGGGGAGATGGCTCCATGGTCTAAGCATCTGCAGGCGAGTACAAGGACTGGAATTCGATCCCTGGTACTGCATGTTGGGCTGGGCCAGTGCCATGTAGGCCACCAAAACTGGGTGTGCTGGCGCATGCCTGTAATCCCAGTGCTGGGGATGCTGAGGCAGGAGGCTCACCATGAGTCTGAACTGTGTAGTAAGACCCTGTGTCAAATAAATAAATGAAAATTTAAAATATTAAAATGATAAAATGAACTTCAGTGGAAAGGGAAGAGTGACAAATGCATGGCTTTTAACACTTCATTCTTTGAGTTTTCTGAAAGATGGGTGCATACACGTGGAAGAACGTCAGCTGCTTTGTCTGGGAAAGCTTTGCAGATGTCCTTTCACCTCACAAACTTGGTTTCAAGGAACGTAGAAGTACTCTAACAACTTTCCAGAAAAAGGAAGACACAAGTTTCACTAAATGTTTGTCTAATTTGGTGTCTAATAAGCTCCACGGACTCACCTCCCGAATAGGCTTAAAAACTTGCTGCCCTAACACATCTTTGCTTACTCGAACAGATCCCTCCCCTCTTCCTTGTAGAAGCACTTGGAGGATAGAATGGGCCTCCGCGAACCCCATCAGTCACGAAGAGTGCGGTACAGTCTTCCCACACTGTAGTCACGTTGGAACTTTGTCTTGAATACAAATTTGAAACTCGGCGTCTGCTCCCAGGCTGTGTGATCTTATATGGCTTCGAGGTCTTGCCCTGTGGAAAGTCCAAAGAGCTCCCTATAATGCTAGCTCTTCAGTTACCTACAGTGTAATCCCATGGAACTAACTGATAAAGGGAGATATTCAGGGTGATGCTTTCTTACAGGTGGAAGCACAGTGGCAGCACTGCAGGGCGATGTTCTTGGGAACCCAGGCAGGGGAACTGGACGCTAAGAGCACTCCTCCACATGGCCCAGTGACACTGGAAGTGCTGGGGACTGTGCCCCCCCCCCCCGGCAGCAGGGCATTATTTGCGCTCTTCTTTTCACCTGCAACTAGTAGCACCTGCAGCAAACCTCCCCTCCTGCGGAAGTTATCAGCCCAGGCTCAGTAAGTACCCAACATAAAAGCAGACTTTACTCAGAAAGGCTTCCCCGGATCTGTGGCTCTACGTGTCTAGTCTGCGTTGTCTTCCAATAGTTTCAGCTTTCCAGTTTTACAACTCAGCCCTGATCCATTTTGATTTGATCTCAGTAGATGGAAGTCGCGTCTTCTGTCTGCGGGAACACCCAGTGTCCAAGTGCCTTTTGTTGACGAGGTTCTTTCCTTCAGTGTATACTTTTGGACCTTTGTAAAAAAATCATATGGCCATAGAGACACGGGAATGTTTCTGTGTCTTGTTTTATGGTTCGTTGGTCTACATGTTTGTTTCTGTGTTAGTTCTATATCACCACTGTCACAGATAGTTTTGTAATTTAACTGGAAATCAAGTCAAGCAATGTGTCCTGGTTTCCTCTTTTTTTTGCTTGTAATTACTTTGACTATGCATGGACTTTTCCAATTCCACATGAAATTTAGGCTTGCTTATTTCTAGGTCTGTGGAAAGCGTTTATGGTATTTTAATAAGACTTATGTTGAATCTTTAGATCTAGTAGCTCAGGACATAACATCAGAAATCAATAAATGTGATTATAACAAATTTAAAAATTTCTGCACAGAAAAAAAGTGTAATATAAAGATAACCTGCAGAATGAGAGGAAAAAGTCTTTTCTAGCTACTCTTCTGATAAAGGATTAATATCTACAATATACAAAGAGCTCACAATATAACCCAGATACACAAACAACAATTTTACAAAAGAGCAAATTAACCGAGTCGAAACTTCTCAAAAGGAGACAGGCATATGAAAATCATTCACCATCCTTAGGCATAGGGAAATGCAATGGGAACCACACTGGGTTTCTGTCTCGCCACAGCCAGAATGGCAGTCATCATGAGGTCCTGAAACAATGAATACTGGTGAGGATGTGGGGAAATGCAGAGCTCTCCTACACTGTGGGTGGGAGCACAGAAATCGGCATGGAGTTTCTGCTCAAAACTAAAAGAGGGACCATGTGATCCAGCCCTGCACACTGTAGTAGTCCATACACAGCAGCATGGAGGTCTAAGCCCACCTGTGATTCCAGTGGCACCATTCTCAGTAGCTGAACTTTGGTGGCGATGTACATAGCTGTTAGCAGAATGGCTAAGGAACATGGGACAGATGCCCATGACAGAGCACAGCTCAGCCTCAGAGAAGAATGGAACTATGTCATTTAGAGGAAAACAGGTAGAATTGCAGACCATCAGGTGAAGGCAAACAAGCTGGATTCAGAAAGTTAGATGCCACAGTTCCTCTTATTAGAACCCTAAGATACAAATAGGTAAATGAATATAATAAGGAGAGGTACTGCAAAAATAGGAAGTGGTCGTCAATATGGGAAAGAGGAGAGAAAGGGAGAGGAAGGGAGGCTGTGCTAAAAGGGTTGAAAATGTCCAAGATATGTCACATGAAAATGCCACTTCCCTGAAATGAACCCCTATTCTGCATTACTAACATGCACTAAGAAAAACAATCATTAGCCAGTACCTGAGATTATTTCCTCCTTTGTGAATTCAGAGTATTTATTCATTCATTTATGTGACTCATGTAGGATATTTTATTGTCACTTCCTGTCATTCCAGGAATTGGAGCAGTAAATACAGCTCCGCTCCTGATGCAAAGGGTGCCATCCCTGGCACCCAGTAGGCATCCTGAGGCTCTCTGGACCTCAGAGGGCAGACTTCGCCCTGCCTCCTGGCCTAGGGAGTACCGTGCAAATTCAGGAGGCCTGCCAACCAGCCCAAGGCGACAAGTCATGGCTGAAAGGTGGGATTACAAGTGCCTGGGAGGCCGCATGCGAGAAGAGCATGAAGGACAGATATTGTCAGCCTTGCCTACTCACAGGCAGGGTAGAGTTTGCGATGACCAGCGTCCTCTGATTCTCCTTCTCCTTCTATCCACCAACTGCTGAGTGTTTCTCTGCTCACTACACCTCTGAGGCACAGGAAGGTGAGATGTTCCTCGCCTCTAGGGCTGATTGTCCTTTTTTGTTGAGATAAGACATTTGCGACCTTTAACTACAAAATGAACCTTCATTTATGTCCCCCTTTTTTGTTTAGTTCTGTCAGAGATGGGTATTCCATTGCCATTCAAATATTGTTGGTGCTTGAATTCAGCAAAATAATCCAATATAGTCCAGCAGTCCATAATAGTAGTGGGTTATCCATAGGATTGGCAATGTCAGAAGTTGTTGACTTGAACCTTTTACAGCTCAGCACATTAATATGGTTTTACTTTTTATACCTCATTTTTATACTTTTCTGCTAGATTGTTAAGACCAAGATAAAGCAAGACCTATATAGGAAGAAATGTAACTTTTGTATCTGACAAAGTCAGTCAAATCCCGTGAGGATTTGCCCTGAAACCACATACAGCAATTTGTAGAATTTTTGTCAAAAATATACATTGTAGTAATTATTGTAACTGTCCTACTAACCTGTTTTGAAACTATCTTATTGCTACTTCTTTCTCAATACAATTAATTTAGAAAAAGACGACAACAAAAATTTCACCAAAAGAAAAAGTTCTTTTACTCAAATGTGAGCTGTGGATTTTAAAACCTTATGTCACCTTCATTTTCTATTACTGCAGAAACTCAAATGTTTTGTTTTCAGCCAGTGACTGAAGAAAACAAAAATTTGATATGACACTGCTTCCCAAGTATGAGATTTGAAGTTCACATTACATATCTCTCATTGACCAGAGTTCGGTGTTAATCTCCCACATGCATCTCATTTAGAAACAAGCTTAGGCTTTACCAGTGGCAACTTCAAATGTATCCTTTTATAAATAACTGCACTTGCTAAGTGGATTTGGACCAATAGGAGATCAACTTTGAGAACATTACTGAAAATTCTCCACCCCTTCACCTCTGACAGGCATGTCAGGACCCTCCCCTAACCAAATAAGGGCAAGAAGAATGCTCCAAGCATTAAGGACTCTAAGAATAAATCTGAGCTATCACGGGTAAGATTACTTTCAACTGTTTATCTCATGTTTTTCTGATACAGACCCCAAGATCTGTAATTATCTTAGAGAAACTGCTGAACCTCCAACACTACTTTGTAGTTCCTTTGGCATTTTCCCCCCTTCAGCTCTTTGGGGCTGGGAAGCTCGTGTGTGTGTGTGTGTGTGTGTGTGTGTGTGTGTGTGTGTGTGTGTGTGTGTTCCTCTAAAGTGCCAAAAAAAAAAAAAAGTGCTGAGGAGTCCTTGGGAGATGAGGCTATTTTTGTTTGAAGCTGACACTTTGCACTGAGCCACAAGTGCTGCTTGGAAAAGGGCTTAGGTTGTTTCCAGGGGAGAACTCTGCAGGAAAGAGGTAAAGTTCATCAGGCAGCAAAGAAACAGCAGAAACAGCCCGGAAAACGCAGCACCCTTTGTGCCACTGCAGAGCCCTCCACCAGAGTTCTCCAACCCTCAAACAATCTGCAGAGAGCCACTTGCTGGGGCCTTCTCACCTGACCTACTCTCTACGAGCACCATGGCCGAGATCACTGCCGAAGGTACTGCGGCCATTCCCAGTTGAATCCTGGGGCGGGAGGTGGGGTATACCGACAGTCTGCGAGGGCACAGTGCACCCTTGCGATGGGGTCTGCAGGTCACTGTCTTATGCAGTCTGGGAAGGGAATTTGGGAGCTGGAGGCCTGACGGTTTTGAGTGTTGTGGTGAAGGTGGTGAGAAGAAATTTCTTTGAAATTTTGCATTTGGAAACTGTACTCTTCTGTCCCTAAGGCCCCACTGGTTAACAGTTGTCACCTATACATCTATAAATAGCCATGACCATGTAACATGAAATCTGAGCCTAACTGAGCAAAAATGACAAGGTTTGCGAGGATGAAAACCATGGTCAAATTAAAATATGCAATTTAATATTTAAATTTTGAGAGATGTTTGAGAAATTTTTCCTTTATATTTACAAGCAGAGATAATTTTTCATTTGAAATTAGAGTATGTAGACACACAGCCATACACAGAATTTATATGCAACTTAAGACATAAATGTTCTGATAAAATTTCTATTTTACTCTTGATGGTTACTTTGAGATAGAAATGGAAATTCCACACACTATAGGTTTAGCAAATCAATAAAACAATTAAACATTTAATGTAATTATTTTTTTAAAAATTCCTATTTCTCCCCAAGTGCTGAATTATATCTTTATATTAAAATAAATATTTTGTTCCATTGTTTATCCTAAAAACCCACACACTACACTTTATATGCAATTTTTATTAATTAACTAGGCTAGTAAATTCTATATAAACACACACACTTTTTCTTTTTCTTTCTTTCTTTTTTTGGTCTTACAGTAAAGGAATCATTTAAAACTAAAGCATTTTGAATGTAGACAAAGGCTGGTATTAGTTGCAGTAAAAATTTTGGAGGTGGATCTAAAATCTGCTTCTGACAGCTGTAAGAACACAAGACAGGTGGTGCTTTTGACAACTTCCAAGTCAAATGCTGTTCTGGTTTGTTTTTAATTAGACAACTAAAAAATAGAATATGTGGTTTGTAGTTTTTTAGGTGGAAATTAATATAGACACTATGATTTCTATTAGAGGTTTTCGGTCAACATTTGTAGGAAAACTTGTCTTACCTATCATTTTTCTTTACAAATAAATTAATCTAATGCCCCAAATTCATAACAATGATTATTTAGAGATTAGATGTTTTCTTCAGAAATTTGTGTATATTTATTTCCTTAAACATCACACAATTCAATCAAGTAGCATTGTCTCAGATTTGCAGAAAAACAAACTAGAACTCAGATGCTCTCAGGAGTCTCAAGACCAGAGAAAGCTGAAACTTGAAATAGCAGTGCTGATTTATGCTTCCTTCTTTTCTGTGGGAGGGTATCAGGTTCAGCATTTGGAAATCTTAGTTCAGAATTTGCTAACTAAATATAAATAGTACTTTTCTCTATTCTTTATATATTCTGTATCATGTAGCCTTTCACGTGTTAAAGAAAACTGTCTCTAAAAGCTCCTTGCTTAGCCCTGCATAAGTTATTAAGATGCCCAGTGCTGTGTCCTGCTCACTTCAGCATGCAGATTCCTGGCTAGAATGAGGGGCCAGCTGGCAAGACTGTCTTTGGTTTTGCCTCTGGCTTAGGCTCTGGGGTCCTTTGCACTGATACATAAAACATTTTAGGGAAGAATTCCTCATGGTAAATGAAATTTTCATTTTTGCTTTTCTCTGTTGGGAAAATTTGAAGGATCATGAAAGATTTTCTGGAAGTGGCTCATAAATATAATTGAATAACTGATAAAATTTAAAAAGTGAAGACACCACCTATCTTCTGAGCCATAGTCACATCCCACTCCTTGGTCACACAGTGGATGGGATCTGCATCACCTAAACCTCAGTGACGTACTTCCTGTCTTTCTGGAATGATTTATTGATTGCTTTTCTTTTTTTGTTTTTCAAATGAAAATTAGATTGCCAAGTCAGTGAACTTAGCTGTTAGGATTAGAACCCTACTCGTCTTCTGTGACTACCTAATTATTTTTCTTTCTGCTTCTTTACCACACACTTCTTAATGCTGTCTTTGAGATTTCTGGCTCTTGTACCCTACCCACAGTAAGTTTTTTTGCAGGCTTTTATGAAAGTTGTAATTTTGTACAGTGTCTTGGTATGAGCTAACCCCTCAGCCTGGATTAGTATTGCTTCTCACCTTCTGTATTTCTTTAGCAACCAGTTTTAGGTACATGATGGAAGTGTAAATATCATGTCACTTAGTCAGTAGCCCAGGCTGTCCACTGATCGCCCTTCCCATTCATTTATCATGAGAAGCAACAGCAGTTTGTAGGAGCAAAGGAAGAGCATGAGTTGCAAGATACAGATCCAGAGTGCTATGTAGTTATGAGAAACCCAGGCCCACATGAGCTTCATGGCTGCTCTGAAGTCTGTGGTAATTAGAGGAGGCCTTGGGATATGATGTGAGTCTTTTGTGGCTTAAACTCAGTGTTTGTTCAACTATGGTGTATAGTGAGTCTACACAGTGCACTAAGTTCTTCATTTAGATCTCCCCTGCACATTCCAATCTGGATCATTTCGCTGACAGAAGAAAGGAAATAATGCTACTGTCCATGACAGGTAGAGAGCAATAGGTGAACTAGAACTAAGAAAAAGTTGACTGCCAAAGGATATTTTGGAAAGAACAATTTTGATTTGGGACGTGATATATTAATACAGTGATTACAGTCTGCATCTATTCTGAAGATGTAAGTATCAAGCCCACTGCATGCTCATTTAATCTTCACAAGAACTGGATGACATCCTCTTATTCTCACTATTGATAGAAAGGAAGCTGGGGTTTTGCAGGGATAAGACATACGCCTGAGTTCTCACAGCTGCACATAGCATGGCTAAGAGTCCACTCAGCCCTGACCACAGCATCAGAATGAATATGCTCTTTCATTGTGTGAGGTCGCCTGTGATCTTGGTAACATTCCAGTGGATGTGGAGTGCATGCGTCAGGCCCACGCCATGCTGAGTATGTTAGATCAGGTCCTGTCCTGGATTAGACCCAAACAACGCTCCAGTTCAGGGCTATAAATAGCCCCGTGCCTCCTTCCAGAAGCCCAGTTTTTCCTAGGCAAGTGCCAAAGTGAGGACCCCCTCTGAGGTCCTTGCATTGCACTGCACTGAGGTCGGTGAAGCCTTGTGCGTCTGCTTGACAGCTTGCATTGCTGTGTGAGAATATCTTTGAGTGATTTGGATAAAGAAACAAAGTTTATTAATTACTAATAGTGCATAAAGATAATTTAAATGTTTTTAAAATTTGATAAGCTGTCTAGTTTTTGGGCCAGTGAAATAGCTAAGCCAACTAAGTGCCTGCTTAGGCAAGCTTAAGGACCATGATTCAATTCCCATACCATAGGTGGTACAGGCCCTGCCCCTGGGTGCACTGAGCCTGCTACCAAGACTGGACATGGTGGCACACACCTGTAATCCCAGTGCTGGGGAGTCTGAAAACAGGAGGATCACTGTGAGTCCAAGCTGCACAGTGAGACCCTGTACCAAATACATAAAAAAATGTACTTTTCAAATTCCCATTAACTAATAAACAGTCATAGTATGGGCAGAATAATATGGATGTAATTGTGTTCTCTGAGTATTAGAGTTTTCAAAATATAAGAAAATATGGTTTTTATATAATAGATTCAAATTTGTGGACCTATGTTAAGGTCTCCACTTTTTAACTATTATGCAACTTCAAGGTTCAGAAAGGTTTGTGCAGTGTGTATGGAGACCTTTCCTTGCAGTTAAGGGAAGCTCTCATCTTGAGAGGATTTGGTACTCAAAGTTTGGAGCCAAAGCAGTTATTTTACATGTCTTGCTATCCCTGCTATCCTGAAGACTCTGCAACCCATGAAATTTCAGTTAAAAAAAGGAAAGAAATCACACCTAGTCTGCTTAATGAGTAGGAACACAAATTATACCACCTAGAGAGAAGCATGGTGAAATGGAGGGAAGGAAGAGCTCCGTCCTATACACCTGGGTTTGGTTTGGGGCTGGGTTCTGGGACAGTGTGTCATTACCTTCTGGCCTAATCACTTCTGAACTGTGGCTTCCAATCTCCTGATAAAATAACAACAACAGGAACAAAACAATACACCACTTGAAAATGATTTTTAATTCTAGGAACATACTTTAAACTTGAGACATTTAAAAAAGAAAGAACATGCTAGTGAGAGGTATAGTTAAATGAAAAGCTTTGTGCATGAGTTTCATAAGAAGATTAGAAGTTTTTCATCATATAATATTGGAAGAGTTATCAAATCATAGCCACCTAGTGGAATGATAACAAGTACTAGTTCACGACAAGGAAGGAAGGAAGGAAGGAAGGAAGGAAGGAAGGGAAAGAGAAATAAGAAAAATCAAAGTAAAGAAAGGAAAATAAATCAGCCCCTAATTTACAAGAAATGGGTAAGAAAAATCTACAACAACCTAGGCTAGGGGACTGTTGTGGGGTGGATGATTTTGCTCTCACAGCAAATAAGAACAAAAAGAAACGCTAAAGGGACTTATCAATGAAAAGAAGCATAAAAAAGGCAACCGGCCTGTCATAGTGTGTGGCATTATTGAGGCATGAGTAAAAGCAACCCTAAAACAATCTTAATTAAATCATTGGAAATTTGACCCACTCTTCGTGTTTAGGACACGAACCCACTGTCACTCTATTTTTACTGGGACGACTACACTATGGCTATCTTTTAAGACTACGTTTGAAGACACCTTCCTGGACATACAGGTCACACATGATGTTTGCATGCTAAAAGCTACGTCAGAGTGGAAAGTAGACCATGTGGGTGGGCCAGACTGGGGCTGCGGGTGCGAACCTGAAACTCTGTTATAATATTCTGCCTGGTTCTGTGACTATTTAAGTGTTTCCATAACATAGATTTGTTTTTTATTTATTTTTAAAGAAAATAAAATCAGTAGAAAAATAGAAATGAAATAGAAATTCATTGAACAAAATGATAATAATTCAACAATAGTTGTAATAGTGCATATTGTTGTCTTTGAATTAGTTGATCAGTTTACCAGATACAAGCGTACAATATTGGTCAAAAAATTAAATGGTGGCGCAGGCCTGTAATCCCAGCACTCGGGAGGCTGAGGCAGGAGGATTGTTGTGAGTTCGAGACCAGCCTGAGCTACAAAGTGAGCTTAAGGCCAGCCTGAACTGCATAGTGAGACCCTGTCTCAAAAAGACAAAAAAAAAAAAAAAAAAAATTAAAAACAAGAAAAAACCATAAGCATCGATGGTTCCTTTCAGGGCAGCAGCAGAAATCAGTAGTAGAGTTATCCAAGCTGTCGTGGGTACACATATGTACAATTTTTCCCTTCTTCCTTTACTTTTCTCCCTTCCCTCATCCTGGCTTTTCCTTCCCTTTGAACAGTCTCTTTCCCTTTCACAGAATCTCCTGTACCCTTTGGATTTTATTTACTGTCTCAGGTTCTTACATTCTGGAGAAAATGCAGTGCTTGCATGTGTCTCCGATTTACTCCCCATTCACCTCCTGGGTATTTTACCTGAACTGTAAGCATCACACACAGCGATCTCCACCTTGTTTGTAGCAGCGCAGTCTGTCATAGCTAAGCCTTGGAAGCAACCCAAATGCCCATCAACTGAGGAACGAATAAAAAGAAGTGGTATTGTTGTACAGTGGGGTATTACTCAGCTATAAAAACATAAACTCCAGGCTTTTACAGGTAAGTAGATTCAAGTAGCTTTGTTTTTTTAAAGTCTTGATGCTTTCTTGAGCATTTACTTTCCATGAAATACCTAAGTTGGTCAATTCATTGACCACTGATTTTATTTGTGAGTGAAAATTATTCTTTAAATTGCACAACCTGTAATTAATCATGGAAAGTGAATATGTATGTACTAGCGAGGTCCTCAAATATAGCTGATATTTGCAAGAACACACTAATAAATAATTACGTTTAAAACATTTCCATTCTAAACTGGAGGTCCAGAGGTGGCCTCACCTCACTTTTCAAATGTATTAGTGGCAGTCATTACCAAGAGTTACTTTTAAAGCAGTACATGCAAACGTCCAACAAAAATTTAAAAACCTGAAAGGTCAGTATAATGAAGAAAAGCACACATGCACACATACACGCTTTGAAAAGTGCTGCACCAAACCTTGTGTTTATTGGCCAGGTATTAAGCACCAAGGTCCTGGATAAATACCTTTGTAAAATATAGAAGCTAAAAAACAGGTATCACATAAACCTGATGAATATGAGTCTAAAATTTCTCAGTCTTTTTTTCTAGCCACACTTCAATTGAGTGTAGGCAAAAAAAAAAAATGCAGATTGTGAGAAACTGCGATGTATGTTTCATTAAAAATCACAGAGAAGGATTTGTGTAGGGCTAAGACAGGGCAACTGTTGAAAAACTACTAAAGACCGTTTCCTTCCAAGCACTAGTGGTGCAAGAACACCCTCCCTTTCTGCAGCGCCCCCTCTCCCCTGTTCATGCTCCATAGCGGTGGAGATAGAGGAAGGGGGTTCTGAGTCATGGAGCTCAGTTCCAGCCCTACTTCCATATTCTTGCTACCAGGATCTGGAACAAATGGCGCCACTTGCGGAAGGAGGCCCAAAGGAGTGGATAAAATGTTATTAACTGAGGATAGTGTGATGAGAGGGAAGTTTTTTCAAGGTTTCACAGAATCTCCCTAATGGGAAAATTAAATTTATTCTTTACAAGATTTTAGTTGAAGCTGGGCGTGGTGGCGCATGCCTGTAATCCCAGCACTCGGGAGGCTGAGGCAGTAGGATTGTTGTGAGTTCGAGACCAGCCTGAGCTACAAAGTGAGCTTAAGGTCAGCCTGAACTGCTTCCACAGATGCTGTGCTGACAGAGCGCAGAACAAAAAAAGCACTCTTATAATAATAACAAAATTTACAAGGAAATGCATAGCGAGAACTGCATAGTGAGACCCTATCTCAAAAAGACAAAAAAAAAAAAAAAAAAAAAAAAAAAAAA
>PVKA01005223.1:0-29745 GCA_004027165.1 Ctenomys sociabilis | reverse complement strand
CCTATAAGAAAAATGATAAGAAAATCTATTTTTGTGTGTCAGCCCAGCTGAGTTCCTTCCATCAGGAACTTTTCCTTGTGAATTTTGTTATTATTGTAAGAGTGCTTTTTTTGTTCTGCGCTCTGTCAGCACACAGCATCTGTGGAAGCTGTGCTGTGCGTCAACTTCATGCTGCTTACCGCTTACCTGCTTACATTTGCCCTTCATTTTGACTGTAATTTCAAAATTACATCATTTTACAAATAAGAATGAATGAAGACTATTGAGCTATTGTCCTGAAGACTCAGGAATCCTTTGAGATGTGAGGCCTCCAAAGCTGTTTTCATACCTTTTCTGATCGGTAACAATATTAGATATTGGAGAAATACGAAGCAGGCAACTAAGCAGTTTTCAAACCATCAATATTGACCTTTGCGTTGAGTGTGTCAACTTCAAAACCATTTTCCAGTTTTATGCCTCTCCTTAGCTGGAACTCAAAGCCAGAACTAAAATATTGTTTTCTTTTCTTCCTTGAAATAAAAAGAAGCCTTTGAGGGAGTATTTAATATACAAACATGCAGTGTCTTAAAAGAACAAGTTGGAGAAAATCTCCATCTAGCAACTTTATATTAACATCACAGAATAATTCCAATGGTATGGGGAGAAGGCTGTGTTTGATTTAAAGTTCCAGAAAGATTTATTCATGTTAGGGTTTTGCTCTCTCTACTTGCTGCCAGCTCTGAGCATTTGCGTGGGCTGTGCACTTTCTGATAGGTGGTGCTTACTTAGTGCCACATAAACACGCATCGCCCCAAGGTGAGGGTGGGCTGTGCGAAGTGAGGGGCTTCCTGGTCCAAAGAGATAGTAATTTCCATCTTCAAAGGAAACCAGAGGAGCAGCCTTGGTAAATGTGTTTTGAATACAGTCCTGCTCCTCTCCCTCCACGTGACTCTCCCGCACATCAAACATCTTCACATCTCTGTGCCTGAGTCAAGCTGTCAAAGACACACAGAATTTACAATTTTAAGAGATGCTTTGGTATGTAAATGAGCTGTTGCCTCCTAAAGGAAAGCGTCCACTTCTCGATGTGCACTCAGTATTACAATCAAATATATACAATTTGCATATTTTCTAATTCAGTATCTGTGGCAAGGAGCTGAGGCATGTGATCTTCTCTGGAGTAAGATAAAAATCTTTTAACCTAAAGTGCTAGGACAATTTGCATTGAGCAGTCTGCCCCTCTTGGGGGCAATTTGGTCTCTTCACACTGTGCAGGGCTGGAATTCACTGTTTCCATCTTGGCCATCAAGGCCTGTGTATTTCTTTCTGACTCAGGTTACTGATATGCTGAGGAAAAATGAAGGATATGGGACACTTGTATCATTTCAAATTTCATTTTAGTAGTGTCGAGAGTAGCAGGTGAATCGGGGGGAGAAAGAGTCAGGTTTCCATTTACTTAGCCTCAAAATATGTTTACAGCAGAGTTTCTCTGGAAAAGCTATTGTTGACTTTTAAAATAAAAGCATCTTGTGATTGGCAGAATTTTCTGTTTGAGGTAAACAGTTTGATAGGATGTCAAACCCAAGAGGATGAACATAAGCTGGCACCTCTCACTCCTGACTCTGATATTCAGTGCTGGAACTCTTACTCCTAACTCTGCTGACTCTTACCTGACGTATGTAGCTCTGTCTTTTTGTTTTAATAATGTATTTTTTATTTTATTGAAGTACAAATATCAATCAGACAGTTTTAAGACACCTTAACAAGACAGATTCGATAAATTAATACATTGCAAACTGTTTTCATACTGTTTTGGGATCATACAAGGTGCATACATGATATTATACTTACAGACATTATTATAGCAGATGTCTCTTATCAGTAAAATAAGAGTGTAGCTGTTTACTTATTTTTTATACCTGAATTATATCAAAAATTCAATAATTATTTTCCTAGTGGATGACCATAGTACTAGAAGCCGACATAATATCCTGTCCAACCACCATCAGTGCAAATCTTGCCTCTCATAGGATTATATAGAAGCGTTATCTATCCCAACTGTACTGTCTATACACACACATCATGATTTTTTTCTTTCTATACCTCTTCCTTTGTCTACACCTGTCAAAGGTGGGCACTCCATTGTCATTCAACTAACTTAGGTGCTTGAACTCGACAACACAATTCAACACAGTCCAGCATTCCACAACAATAGTGAGTTATTCAAAGAAGTTGTCAACCATAGCCATTTAGACCTCAGCTTAATATTATGGCCCCGTGATGTATACTTCATTTTGATACTTTTCTGCTGGATGGTTAAGACCTAGATAGAGCATGTAGCTCTGTCTTAAGGGAGAGAGAGTGGACTCGAGTGTACTTGAGAGAAAGTGCTGTAAAATGCCAACTTTGAAACTTTAAACATACGGAAATATTGGTCATTTCTGAGAGAAAGGCAAAATACCTCTATCTGAGATAGAGCCAAAGTTTAGGACTGATAGCACGAACAGGGGAGACGTGGAATCGTAAAGCAGTGTGTGAGGTCAGCGTTTCGCTTAAACTCAAAGTCTCAGTACTTGGATGCTGAGTGCCTGGCCTTGAGAAGGCAGCGCTGAGCGGGTCGAGGAGTCCTCCTTGCGTGGGGGGGGACTGAATGGAGCAGAGGGGGCTGCTGCGCGAGGGCAGGAGGGCAGACTGGACAGACAGGGAAACCTGTGGCTCCAACGTGGGAATCTGAATGGCATGGAGTGTTCTGCAGCCGCGTGATTCGTCAACACACCTAGAAACATGCTGAAAACCATGCTAGGACCAAGGGACACCCCGGCTCTCACTGGCTGTTCGCAGGGTTCCTGTGGCCCGTGGGACAGATGGCGGGCCAAGGAGCCCAGGGAGCAAGAGTGGCTTGAGTCAGAGTGAAGAGCAGGGAATGAGAGACCGCAGGTGGACAGGCAGGGCGCCCCATGGGGTGGTCAGGGATGACCAGAGTGTGGAGTCAGCATGGTAGGCAAGTGGGCAAAACCCTGCTGTATATTCTATTCTCCTTTTGTTTATTCTATTGCTGTAATATTGCAAAAAAAAAAAAAAAAAAAAAAAAAAAAACCCTTTTTTTTAAAGGAAGGGTCTATGGGATGTTCAGTGTCTCACCGCTAGACTGGACTCATAGCGATCCACCTGTTTACAGCCTCCCAAGAGCTGGGATTCAGGCCCACGCCCAGTCTCAATTGCCTTCTTAGTGCGCCCTGGGGGCGGGGCAGGCACAGTAGGCCTGGGGATCAAACCCTCAGCCCTGTGCCTGCTTGTAGGTGCTTTAATCCGCTGAGCTATTTGGCCGGCCCTCCTCATTCATTTTAAAGCAGTTGTCACGTCCCCAGTTCTCAGTCCCTGGGTGGACTCTGGGGGCCGACCAGACTTCCAGCATCACAGTGCTTCCGGCATGGTGCGAGCTACCTTATGTCTAACGTGCACTTGGGGAGCAGCAGGTCTCACTTAGCAAGACCTTAAGGCGTTGTAGTCCGGGCCAGGCGATCTCTACTGCATTTCTGTGGCTCAGTAATGCAACGTCACCTGCTGGCAAAAGATAATCGTTACCCTTCTGAGTACTTCGGGAGCTGCTGTCTTCAGCCAGCAATCTCATAAAGAAATGCTGAGAGACACTGCACTGGGAATGGAGTCAGGGCAGGAGTTTCCAGACTGTTAGGGAAAGCCTTTCATCAAGCAAAGGGTGAAGAGGCAAGGGTCAGGGAAGAGCTGGGCAGAAAATTACTACACCGTCCAGAAATGAGTAGGTGACAGCAATTGATAGCAGACTTCTCTAGGGACTTCTTCACAGCCACTGAGAATTATGTTAGAAGCAGTGGTTATGACGCTTGCCAGAAAATCTTGGTTGTCTCTCCAATTGAGCCGAACATGTTTATCTACTCAGTATTTACCCAGTCTCTTTGAATTGGAAATGCTTTGTAGGCTGTAATGCTTTTTACAACCACCACTTGCTTTGGACCCAGCTATTGAATTACACAGGCTTTCCATGCCCAGGTTTCCCGGACATGCTATTCTGCCTCCTTTCCTCATCCTGCCTTTCCCCTGGGTGGATGGCAGTGAAGTTGCTGACACCCAAAATGACATTCATTCACTTACACATTTTTGTACATATTTTTGATAATTGCTTTTGATAGTTGTTGTTTTAATTCTTCAATATGAACAGCTGCAGTTATAGATTAAAAATTCTAAGGTAGATTTTTTGATTTCTAATCATTCATGTTTAAAGTATATAACAATTACACACATAACAATTAGGGAATTAATCCATATTTTAAAAACAAATGAAGTGTTGTAAGATCTGACCATTCGGAAATCTACAAAGGAAAATGGAAGAGACTGGGTGGATTATACACTGTTGTAATGAAGTAGAATTTAAGCGAAAACTAAACAGACGTTTGCAAACAGAAGGATAAAACCATCAATGAAAAAGTACATGAAGTTTTAGTAGCCTCTCCAGGGTCTTACCATTCTGGATTTTTCATGCAATTGGCATCTGGCTCCTAGGCCTTATAAACAAAGCTAGAGGAGGTACGTTGGCATTTAGAATGGGAAACTTTGCAAGGATCTTTTCTGGTGATTTCAAGATAATTACTAGAAGGTCATCATCTCTGCAAACCGGCCTCCACTGACGGTCTCCCCCACTTTTTCGTGGCACTGCTAAGCTCCACCCTGGAGAACCACCAAAAGCATCACACAATGCTGACCATAGGTACTGCTGGCTGGTCTGAAGGAGCTGGGATCAAATTACTCAATAGTGAGCAACAGAAAGGTTAATTGCTTTCCAGTTTTATATGCAGGTTCTTTATAGGTCAAGAGAGGGGATTTGGATGGGTGGGAAGGTCATTTTAATATTCTCCAGTCAGTTACCAATTTAGAATTAGTACATCAAGTGTGGCCATCTAATTTAATGAATAGAAAGTTATTTGCTCTAGAATGAAATATAATTATATTTGTCTGCCTTGATTTGCTACTTATAATTATACAGTAGACAGGAGAAAAAAGATTCTGAGTTTGAAGAAGTGTAGGCCAAGGAGATTTGCAAGCTAAATGGAATGATACAATTCCCCCTTGAGTAAAGTCAGGGAGAGGTGAGAGCTCACTTCCCACGCCCTTGAGCTGACGCGTTGAGCAGTGATACCGTGGCAGCAGAATTTGAGAAGAGGCACAGGTGGAAGCAGCCCTGGCGGGGGGTGGAAAGATAGCACTTAGCAAAATTGGCTGGTACTGTTTTGCAGAGGCTAAATCACAAACCTGAAGGTGGATTACATTTCCCAACCTGCTGGTCACCGTTATATTGTGACACGCTGGGCTCTTCTGTCTATTTAGAGTAGCACTCATTTTCTTTCCTATTTTGTGGCAATGACAAATGTGGTTTCAAAACACGCAGACTCAAAGTTTAGGCATTAGGTAACAGTGATCCAGGTTCCCAAATGCACAAGAACTCTATTTACAGGTGTGAAGGGTGTTAGAGACTTCTAGGGTTGCCCACATGTCCCCTCAGTTTTCAAGAGGTGTCACACATCTTCCATTTCAAGTTACATAAGATACTACTACTCACTGTAGCTTTTCCATTTTCATTTTAATTTATTTTTACTAGTGCAGGTAGTACATTATGATTACATTCCTACGGGGTTGGTACGTGGATAGTACATATCTTAATTCTTCTTGCGTCCTTTTCCTCTCCTTCCTCAGGCCTCCCTCCATCCCTCAGTCTCCTTCCCATTTGAGAAACATTGGTCTCTTTACTTGGCTCTTGCTTACCTTTTCTCCTCTTTATTTATACTTTGGGTCTCTTCTATGAGAAACCATGCAGCTGAGCTTGTGCATCTGATTGTTTCACTTCAGACTGAGGCCTCAAGGTGCATCCATTTTCCTACATATGACTCAGGTTTATCCTTCTTTATTGCAGAGTACTATATCTCTGAAAGGAATTATTTCCTTTTTGTAAGTTTCTCTTTGTAAATTTATTGTTAACAGATACATAAAAATAGAAAATTAAGCCTATTTATTATCAGAGTACCAGGCCATATTTACTATCTGTGTATAGTGTGTGATACTGAAATCAGCCTAAACATGTATCCCTGTCTTTAGATATTTGTCTTTTTCTCTTCGGTGAAAATATTCAAAATCACTTTTAAATTCTTTTTTGAAAAGTCCAGGCCCTGAAATGTGCACCAGCTACATGGACCTGGTATCACTTAGTGAGCCACAGGGGACTTGGAAGTCACAGAGGCTGCACCTCGGTCAGGCAGGATGCCCGGGGTCCCCTCTGAAGCTGAGCCCGACCTGCCTGCCCACATGCGCTGTCGCCCCAGTGTCATCTCCCAATTGGGTTTCTAGTTGTTCCCCACCAGGGAGCAAGCATTCCAAATTTGCTGATAATGGTTTTCTTGCTCTGCCTTGTAGTTCTCTGAACTCAACATGACGAACAGTGGAGTTCAGCTTTGCAAAGTCTGCCCTTCCTGTCAGTGGAACAAGAGAGCACACCTTGCCCTGTCTGTGGCACTGCCCCAAGCATTGTAGCAGCCAGGTGCTCTCTGAGCAGCCGCAGTTAACATTAGCCTTCCTGCTCTGCAGTGTCCCACTGTGCACAATAGCCTATCTATTGGCAAAAGATTTCTCAGATGAGGAGCCATCAGGAACAGCGCCGCTGGACTCATTCTGCGTCTTTACGGTATTAAAATTCTATGATCTATCACTAGTATATGCTTCTTTCACAGAGCTATGTCATGCAATAAAGTGGTACACTCAACAGCAAGAGACAAATTAACTCACACAGATTAGGCAGTTTGTGTAGTATTATTTAAATTTAATTGATAAACCTAAAGAAAGGGGTGGTTATTTTTGGTATCTACTAGAAATTCCTCAGCTTGTTTTCCACAACCTGGCCTGCCCCCATGAGGTCCATGAGGTGGCTATTTATAGGGACAAGAGAATGCACAATACAGATAGCCTCTCAGAGATAACGAAGGGACTTCGGACAGTGACCCCTTCCGGAGACTTTAGAAGCAGCAACTTGAATGCGGCCCTGTCAAAGCAGGCGCCGACTGATCCAATGCGACAACCCTCAGTAGCGGCCACATTTGCTCAGTGCCCCATGCTGCACCGAAGCCTGGCCCAAGAGCCCAGAATGCAGCGCGTGCTCCGAAGGTCTCTGATGCTCCTGGAGCCCACCTGACCGTGAGGACGTGGCCCTGCCCTCTGCACCCTCCGTCCCTTTAAGCACAGGAGAAGGCAGAGCAAAGCTTGCTCCCTTGTCTCCCCCCTCCTTCCTTGGACTTCTATTCAAGTTCTGTCCTCTGCAATAGACCAGTACTTTAATTAGACCCTAATGGCACTTGCTGACTACGGTCATGGTTCCCTTTCGGGCAACAAGTTTGAGCTTTCTACTTCACTCTATGTGTCAATTGATACATTCTGGCCTTAAAAAGTGACCACTTCTGAAAGTTCAGATTTCCATTTTGTATGCATTTTGCTAGCTTAAACCCTCAAAAAAGATCCTATTTCCAATTTAATGGAAGGAAGTTTCATTGAGGTGGAAAGCCCAACTCTGCTTGAGTGGGTAAGAAAAGAATGATTAAAAGAGAATTTATATCCTCTGCTTGCAATACTTCTAAAAGTGAAAATGAGAAAAAATTCTACTAGTGAAAAATTTTGAAGGTCATGAATGTAATGGTTCTTTTCTGTTTTTCAATTTGAGTCAAAGCGCAAGAATGCATTCGAAATTTGTGTACATAAGAACCCTGGAAAATTTGAAATAAGTACCAACTTCTACAGCAGAACCCCAAATCCTCATGTCAGCAATTCCTGGAGAGAGGTGACTACAAAGCAAATATAATCATCTGTCAGAATCGCTGGGCTCCACACACACACATAAATCTAAAGACCATTTGAAAATATTTGAAAAAATATGTATTGAACATGTATAGACTTGGCCTTGTCCCTGTCCCAAGTCAGGTATGATAACTATTTGCATCTTACTTACTTTTTATTGAGTATTGTAAGTAATCTAGAAATAATCTAACACAGGCAGGGAGGTGTCTGCAAGTGCAGCGTCATATTGTAAAGAACTGTATGTATCCATGGATTTTGTTTTCCGTGGGGAATTGGTGGCTCTGGAGCCAAACTCTGTCCACTGGCGAGGAAGGGATGCACTTTCCAATATATTGGGAAGAAAGATCCGAGTCAGGCATGCAGCACGTGGCTTAAAACTCAGACTTTATAACAGAGCACCCTTCTGTGACACATCTGTGATCGTATTCAATAGCGGGGCTCCTTTCATGGCAACGGAAGCCTGAAACTGGGGCCCGAGCAGGAAAAAGAAAAACCCTTTGCCCAGAAGCAAGTGAAAACGTGTGCGCTCCGCAGGTGCGTCCTGGGCTCATTAGTGCAGCCTGGCCAGCATCTCCCAGGCTCCCGGAGCTGCCTTCTTTCCGACAGCTAGGCCTCTAATCTTTGGATTTCACATTGCTTCCACCTACTTTTTCCTCTTTACTCCTTTTGTTCGTACTCTAATTTAAGATACTGTCATTTTATATTTGGAAACCTGTTATGTCGCAGATTGTCCTTCTTCAAAAGTAGCTGAAGTGACTTTTCCCATGTTTCTCTTATAGCAGGGCCTCCGCTCTTCTCCTGGGAGGCAAGAAGGCACTTTTATTCTTCCTCGCCTTGAGCCCAGACAGTCTTGTGGCTCAGCCTCACAATATAAAGCACAATATGCCGCTTCCCATGGATGGACTCTGAGCACGCAGGGATCCTCTTTGTCCTCTCAGGATAATTGCTTAGAATCTGTACTCCACAGCATCGAAGTTGCTTGAGGGGAGGGCGGACTAACAGTGGATGGCAGGATGCAGGGCCCTACACCCACCTGAGCCTCCAGCCCAGGTCAGCACCCCCTTTCCTGTGGTCCAGCGAACCATCTTGTAGCTCAGTTCTATAGCCCAGGAGAGACCTCCTAGGTGTCACCTGTGAAGCATAGGTAGGTTGTACTCACTGCACTCAAACATTGCAATTACCGATTTCTGAGCAAAGTAAATGGCTGCAGTTGTTAAAAGCTTGGGCTGCAAAGTTTGGGATGTTTTGTTATGCAGCAGCAGGTCGCTGACACATTCATCCCCACTGCTGTGAATGTCTGATCTATAACTCATCCTGCGGACCACTACCAAGTCAGTGTGCAGCGAGGCATTCCTCAGGGAGTAACGATAGCTCATGTACTGTGCAGCTGTTTCAGCCAGATTCAGCATGGTGTTAGGCAATAGTACAATCTTTACACTTCTCTAATTTTATCATTCTTATTACTTTATGAAGACAATTTGGAATAATTAAATCAATCTGGTTAATCTAACTACTCATTATGTTTGTGCGTGTGGATGGTGAGAATTTTTCAAATTGACAGCGTTTTGGAAATATATCATTCTATTTTATTACCTTTATTCACCCGCTGAGCAGCAGGATGCAAGCCAAGCCGTCCTCTTGACTAAATGAGGCTCTGTCCCCTCTGACCACCTTCTCCTTAGTTCCCTGAGGTCCCGCAGCCCCATGGCCACCCTTTTGTCCTCTGCTTCCTTGAGTTCCATTGTTTTAGACCTCACATATGAGTGCGAATAATCAGAATTTGTGCCAAGTTTCTTTCACTTAACATTATAAGTGATCTGAGACCAAGCGGGAGCCCCTGCAGCTCACTACTGGTGCAACTGAGTTAGCTTAACCATTAGGTCGCCCGTGGCTAATTAGATTTTTCTATTGCAGCACAACATGCTGACTTTCCCCCATGCAGCAGAGCTTTCTAGCAAGTGACCTATTCCCTGTAACAATCGCGATGCTTCGGCCACTTCCTTCTTTGCTTGTTTGTTTCACAAATGGTGCCCAAAAACTTTAGGCACCAAAGGTCGTGTTTTGTGCAATATTTACTCCTCTGTGTGCTGCTTAACATGCCTACAATTAGTTTGCTTCTGTTCCACTCAGTGGATATATATATATATATTTTTTCTTTTTTTATCTTTTTGAGACAGGGTCTCACTATGCAGTTCAGGCTGGCCTTAAGCTCACTTTGTAGCTCAGGCTGGTCTCGAACTCACAACAATCCTCCTGCCTCAGCCTCCCGAGTGCTGGGATTACAGGCCTGCGCCACCCACCCGGCTCAGTGGATTTGTCTGAAGTGCAAAATGTGGCTCATTCTGCAAGCAGCAATGCTGCACGCATACCTCCCACTCACATGTGACAGAGGGGAGCTGTTTAATCCCTTTGTAAGGCTCATGGGGTCTTTAAAAGCACCACCTAGTACATAGCCCTATGCCTTGTCTTTCTTTTTTTATTAATTCTATTGAGAAACAAATAGCAATGAGGTAGTTTCAAAACTGATTAGTAGGACAATTTCAATAATTAATACAATGCATATTGCTGTCTTTGTAGTGGCTATTCATAGTACAGGATGCAGACAGGAGATCCTGCCCTTTGAAACAGTGTATTGTTTTCTTTAGGGGTTTCCATACACAGGAAGCTACATGGGTTTCTTCTGGGCAAGCACCTGCAAGTTGGAAGCTGACACTGCTGCAGTTAAAAAATCAGGTCAGATATTAATTTCACGGAACCCACAGTCCTGTCAGCTAAACATGATCTCCTTGAGGCAAGCGAAGGATGTGTGATCCACTCCACACTGTCCCCTCTAAAATAAGTGTGTCTGTCTTCATGCTGAGACTCTTAAGGCTTCCTCCTGGCAGGGCTTCTACAGTATTATCCCATACGGCTCCTGCAGATCTGTGACATTCGACATAATCTTCCCGCTAAGTACCCTCCAGAAGACCAGTTAGGAAAAAAATGTGTTCCAAGAATGACAGGAAGAAACTATGACAAATTTGGTTAATTAAAATTGCTAAAATAATAAAGTCTAGAAAAAAACTTGGAGTTAATAATCACTAAGTTAAATTCACAGAATAGCAAAGTTTCAAAGGTTGATCTAAAACATCGGCTATCTATCTAAGGATGGGATGCAGGTAGACACGTTGGTTGGTAAACATAAAAGGAAAAATTCAGAATGGAAAACTTCAGGCAGATAGAAATAAATTTTAAGAGGTGAGAATACAGATGTAGCATTAACATGACCTAAGAGCATACATACCAGGTGAACATCTGTATTAAATTCATGATGCATGAAGTACAATGTGAAATTAAAACTTATTTTAATAGTGTTTCTACAATTTAACACTCTGTGTGTGAAGCAGTAACATAAAGGATTCTATAGGTTGGCTTCTCAAAAGAGAGAAACAGTTTCATTTTTTAAGTTTTGAAATCTATTTTTAAAATATTTAACCATATCACCAGGCATGGTGGTGCATGACTGTAATCCCAGCGCTCAGGAGGCTGAGGCCAGAGAATCACCACAAGTTTGGGTCAGCCTGGGCTATATAGTGAGTTTAAGATCAGCCTGAAGTACACAGCAAGACTCTTGAAAAAATAAAATAAAATGAAAGATAAGACATATAATACTGTTATGGAGAGCTATTCATTGACATGGATAACCCAAACATAATTTTTGAAACATTTCTTGTAAAGGTAAAAGGAACTTCAAGACAGAAGCTAATAGAATATTGTTATTCTAGAATAATTTTGGATGTCTTCTTGTCTATATTTATGGTTTTTAGATCTTTGAATTAGGGTACAAAGACAGAAGCGTCACATGGTAGGGATGCTTAGCTTCTCTGAGTGATTGACCGTGTGATGTGGGGAGGGGCCGAGGCTCCACCTCGCAGAGCACAGCATGACCAGGGCCGGGAGGGGCCTCCTGAGAGGCGGCATCAGGCCCTAGAGCTGGACCGTGCTCCGAGCCTCTTGGGGCTGCCCTCCGGGGCCTCAATCAGGGGAGAGCTCTGAGGACAGATGCAGGGTGTATAGGTGGCTGCTCGCTCCTCTGTCTTTGTCTTCTTCAACTGAAATGAATAAAATAGTGGAGTCAGTTGGCAAAATACAAAAAAGGAAACTTTTGAAATCCCTAATAATGGTTATTTGACTTTTGGAAAAATGTACATGGGTCTTTTTGAAAAGACTTACAAAAAAGAAAAAAATATATAGGTATATACAAGATAGTTAGGCTAGATACACAGCTACTTTCTCTTAGTTCATTGAGAAGAGAGGTTTGTACTAATAGTGTTTAGACAAGATATCATGTCTGCATCTTGTCCTCTGAATAACTACTACTAAGACAGTATTCAACGCATTATTGTAACTGTACTACTAACCTGTTTTGAAACTGTTTCATTGCTATCTTATCTTTTTTCTCATTAAAATGAATAAAAACTGTATAAAAATTTAAAAAAGAAGACACACAATGCTGGATTACTCAGGTACTGGCAAACTCAGGTTCCTTTCAGCTACACATCATGTCACATCGTTTTGCTTTTGCCAAATCTTAGGCTTTGCTTTACTCTTTAGTGACACTTCTATCACTGCCTATGAAGGCTGAAATTTCAAAAATGCATAAAAAGTATAAAACGTTTTATTTTCATGCTTTTTAATATTGCAATGTTACTATCACTTCATGCATCCTCAGTGTTACAGAGGGTTTTTTTTTTTTTTTTTTTTTTGTCTTTTTTTGAGACGGGGTCTCACTGTGCAGTTCAGGCTGGCCTTAAGCTCACTTTGTAGCTCAGGCTGGTCTCGAACTCACAACAATCCTCCTGCCTCAGCCTCCCTAGTGCTGGGATTACAGGCATGCGCCACCACGCCCGGCACAGAGGGTTTTGTTTTGTCTGAAGTTCAATACCGTACAAATATTTCTGGCACACAGTAAGCTGCTTTCTCTTAGTTTCGAAAGTTTTTAAACATGGAATAAATGAATTTTCATCAGAAGAATAAAATGATTCATTAATAATGTTGATAGCAATTAATTGACAAATACTGAAAAACAGGATGTTCTCTCCTTCTAGGAGTGTTGGCCAACCTTAAATGGCTTATGATAATTAAGGAGTGAAACACTTGGGGAGATATATTTAAATGTATTTGTTCATTAAATTGCTATCATGTTTTAATTCATTTCAATTAAAGTAGAAATGCTTCCTGGTATAAGCCTAGCTTGGGACTTTACCCTTTGAAACTCTGGTGTCATCTCAAAGTCATGAGTCTATATACTTGTTGGTTTACCATATCCATGTTAGATTTGTGTAGTATATGAAATTTCTAATATCTTGGGTAGTGAAAGATGAGACACTTGCCTTGCATGCTGATTTTGTGTAATTATTCACCAAATTTTTCATTATTCCTGTTACTCAATAAATCTACATTGCCTTTATGAAATAGTTACTGATTTTACGACTACAGTGAAAAAGAAATAATATGATACAATAGGTGAAGTTATAGGAAAGTGACTTATGAAAGGTTTGAGGTCATTTCAAACACCATCATGTTAAAAAAGCGAGAGTTTTTCAATGTTATAAAATTATAGTCCTAGAAAATACTAGTTTTTTTAACTGTCCACAAAAAGAATATAGTTATACTGTAAGAAATGTCAAAGAAAATGACTGTCTATAGTATAAATATTTCTGTACAAAGATACTCAACACTCCCTTAGAAAGTGATTTTATGCCTAACAATAGTTCCCTAAAGATGCCCTTGCCCAGATCTCTCCTGCTAACATTCACGCCCATTTCCTTTTTTATTTTTAAATGTTGAAACTAGCAGGTCATTGCTCCCTTTCATAGTGACCTTTTGTCCTTAAGATCAGTAATTTCAGAGCTGGGGAGATGGCTCAGTGGAATAAGCACATCCCTGGCAAGCACAAGGACCTGGGTTCAATCCTTGGTTCTGAAAAAAAAACAAGAGATCAGCAATTTTACATCTTTCTCCACTTTTTACTTCAGTTGAAAAATCCAAGACAAAAAAATATTTCTCTAGGCCTGTCCATTTTGCACAGTCTTTAGTCATATTAAATTCTTACCTGTGAAATTCAAATCATAGCATATCTGAGAATGTGCAGATGTGACCTTCCAAAATTTGTAACAGGTAAATCAAAGGACTGCCTGGTGCAGAACCTCACCAGCGCATGTGGACGAGTGGTTGTGCTCCTTCTAGGCTTGGACTCACCCTGTGTCTGTGACAGAGGATGCTTGCTGAAGAAAGTGTGCAGCACAAGGTGTGGGCTGAAGACGCCAGCCCTGCACACCTCTGTGGCTCACCTGCAGTGCCTCCTTGCAACAGAAGGATCACAATGACCGCTACCGCAACACATGTGTGAACCTTCAGGCACAGTGACCGTGCTGGCACCGCACTGTTATCAATCTATCTATTAGCTTTTCTGTGGACCTAACAGCATTATGGGGATGTGAAGAGATTTGTGTAATGTGTGTGAATCATATGCACATGCAATCAATGGTGTATAAAATCATTCTATGTATATTTCCTTCTATAAGGAAGATTACACTGTTCACGTTTTATTCTCCACCTCTCATATCTTGTTGATACCGTGGAACTTACTTTTTACCCTTTTTATTTCTCTTAGTTATTCTAAAAATTGCTCACTTTTGCATGCATCTGGTTTAGAATGGAGAGTAAACTTTCATGCATCTAATTTTCATTTTGACATTTTCTTTCATGTACTAATCTCAATTGTGTATTTTTCAGGGATTATGAAATGTCTGTGTAGACTAATTCTTTCAAGCTTTAAGAATATCTTACAAATGATTAAGGTAGATAAAGGCTTCCCCAGGATAGCCCAGCTTCAGGCTTCTCTATTATCTTTCTATTGTCATACAAAGTTATTAACACCAATTACTTGGCTCACATCACACATATTTGCCATAAGCCTCTGTCCGTGGCTCAGGGATTTGGGGGCAACTTTGTCGGGTTTTCTACTGCAAGGTCTTCTTCCTCCACAATGCACTGTCAAGGTTTGACCCGCATTGCTAGATGTATTTAGACCCTAAAAGCCCACTTTGGCACTCACGTGAACTTAATCCACATTTTTCCTTAGGTTGGATGCTAAGAACAATGTTAGACTTCTGTAATTTGCTCCCAGAAAGTGCCCATTGTTCCATTAGAAGGAAAAGAGCAGCCCGCTGACATGGTGCTGCTGAGTTATCTCCTCCCCACCACCTCAGCTCTCAGCACCATGGCCAGGCCTCTGGCAAAGGCCCACAGTGAACTCTGACAGCATCGTACGTCTCCTTTGTGCACTTATTACAAGTGTGAATGTTCATCTGGGTAGCTAATTAATATCAATATCTGTGCACTTGAAATGGATGAACAGCATGGTCTAGCTTAAAAATACATGAGGCAGGGCCAGCCAAATAGCGCTGTAGATTAAAGTGCCTGCACACATGTGCACAGGCTAGGAGTTTGACCCCTGGGCCTACCTTGCTGGTCCCATCCCCTGGGAGAGCTGAAAGGTCAGTGGCGTGGTGGCACACACCTGTAATCCCAGCTCTTGGGAGGCGGTAAACAGGCCGATCTAGTAGTGAGACCCTGAGCACCTTCTAGACCCTAACCCTAAAAAACACTAAATAAGTAAGTAAATAAATAAAAATAATATCAATTTCTGTCACTTATTAGACCAATGAAGGCAAAACATCGTAAAGAAATCTCAGCTGCATCTAAGCACCTGGCAGAGGGCTTGGCATAGAAAAGGAACCTAGTGAACCATTACAAGGTGAACGAACATGTGGATACATGGTACAGGAGCTCTCAGGCGTGTCAGGGTCTCACTAGCCAAGTTCAGGATGTGTCCACAAGCAAGAAGCAGTGCTGACTTTATGCCAGAACCTGAGCTGATGCTATGTAAGAAAGGCTCAGCGGCCATGGGATCTGGTGTGACGGCCACGCTGCCCTTCAGGGCATCCACCTCATCGTCTTTTACCTCCATCGTATTTGGTATCCAGGCATGTTTCAAGGCCTCATTCAAGATGGTACCTGTCAAAGTTGAAGCGCTGTCTGGACCCTTCAAACAACTGTTGCTCATAAGTAATCATTTCTGTCATTGGCAGTCAACTGAACAAGTCGAAGTGCATAGGCTCACCTAGAATTAACACTTTGCTGTGCAATTTGTGCTTTTGGTTTATTGGAAGAAAGTACTTACCATTTCTGGTGGGACTCTAGCTCTAGTTACTTCAGTGCTTTTCCTTATATTTCATCTGCTTATTGCAGACTATTAAACTGAATGGCTCTTTCTTCACTAAATACAATTAGAAGTTCCCTGACACAGAGAACAGTGGGGAGAACAGAGGGATTTTAGTGCTGTACAGTAAGATGTGGGAGCTTTGTGGAGAAAGGTTAGGATCAGACACATAGTACCACAGATTTCCAGTAGCTGTGCTACTGGAGCCCCTGGGGCCTGTGTCAGCAGGAAGCAGGAAATCTTGAAGGACCAACAGGGGTCAGCATGTGGAAGGGCAAAGGAAGACATGATTTTCCAATTCTGTTCCGTCTGTGCTTTGCTAGCTTTTATTTAATTCTCTGATGCAATTAATGGCCCCGGTAGAGCACCGCCCTGGCTTGTGAACACTTTTGTTTGTGAACACATTGATTTGCTAACAGGAACATGTGCCGAATTTTGGTCTTGTCTGCGAGCCGTGCATCGGTGATGGACGCGAAGGTGTGACCGCACCGCACAGACGCAAGCAGCTTTTGTGAGTCCTGGCGCGCATCACATTGTGAACTGAGGCTCCCTTGCACAAATCAACCCATTTCTCTGACTGTTATGCACCCTGCGCAACTTAACTGGATTTTTTTTTGATACACGATATTGTAAGATGTGTTTAAGGTATAAGAGTAAAAAGTACAAATACAAAAACAGAAGCCAACAGCCTCATCCCTTCTGCTGTACCTGCATTCTGTTCTCCTGCTACCTTGTCATGCCCATGATCAGCATTTTCACTAATGCTAGGGTTACATTTGAGCAATGTAGTTTTACGTATTTCTTACAAAATTTCTTCAGTATCCTTGGTTGTCAGTGAGCATAAATTTTCATCAGGATTTGCATGGCTGTATTTTTCATGATTTATTTAGCATCCCCTTTTGGAGAGTGTTTATGTAATTTCTTTTCTAATTTTAAACTATGCGGGAATGCCTACATATTTGTTTGGCATGATTAATTCTGCTGTAAAACTTAAAATGTTGGCCCAAAAGTAAATGATTTTATATATTTGATATGTGTATGGCATTTGACAATACAAATTTTCTTTGGAAAATATGCCAATTTTAATAACCACATTCAATATATGGTATTACCTTTTCCAATACTGCACAATGTATTTTGAATGCTTTTCTGATTAGATATAAACATTTGATGTCCTTTTTTTCAGTGTCTCATCTCTTTCCTAGTAAGATGAAAGCTTCTGATTGGTTGGCCAGTTCTCTCTTTTGTGACGTCACCCTGCATTCCAAGATAAGTTTTGCCAACTTCAATGAATTTATAATTACATATTTGAAATACATAGACTCTCTCTTTGCTATTTAATACATAGGCTCTCTCTTTAGCCATTTTTCATGAAACATATATATGATAAACACTATCTTTGTAAATATTTATTAAGGTTAACATAAAACTGGCAATAATATAATTTAGTTCCTAGGAAAGGCATACTGGCACGAGCTTGAAAGGTCCCAAGTGCTTGAAAACATTGTTTCATTAAGCTATTACAACTTCCCCAGATGACTGGTCGTATTGATAAGCCCACGTCATCAAGTAAGGGTCCTGAATTACAGAGGGAGTGCATGTTTTACTCAGGTTAAATCAGCTAGTGAGATAGAGATCGAAATTAAGGTCATGCTATCTGAATTCGTGTCCATTATGTGTAGAGACTGAATTATAAAGACCTTCTATTTTAGAGTTTTCCAGTCTTCTAATAAGTGACTCTACAATGACTTTTTCATACTGAGTCTTTCACAAGCTGGGTGGTTGTGAACAATTTATTTACCCAATCAGTCTACTTTTGATGCTTGCAGCAATCTAGCACAGTAGATCAGGTATTTTATTTAAACTTTTATAGATCAGAAAGGTAATGTTCATTTAAGTCAAATGGCATCCAATATTGATGATGACAACAATATTTCAGCATACATAATGTGGCTTACAGCATGACGGATATGTCATTTAGTTCTCACGAAGGTGGTTACTACAGAAACACAAGCACGAGAGCAGCAGAATGACTTGCCCAAGGAATGGAAGTTTACACTCTTACCTGTAGCTCAGGATTCTGATTTCCACATCATTACCTTCAGTTCACTCCACTTCACTGTAGGAGTAAATCTGACAGCGAATTGCAGCTTATGTCCTTGTTGTCAAAGGAATCTTGGAGGCATTGGGCTGAGTGTGTCCTAACGAACGTTTACACTCAAAACAAATGAGGCTGAGCAACCATGGAGCAGTTTAACAGCACACAGATACAGAGGGATGAATAATTTCTTTAAAATAGGAAGCATCTTCAGGTTGTCCTTCACAACTTACAATGATGTTGGAACTTTTGAAATAAACACCATCTGTAAATTGTGTTACTTCTACAGGGGAGTATCTATTTTTAAAATTTCTGCTGAAACTAGACCTGGAGCAGATGCAGAACCTGCCTGAAGCATTCCTGGCCCCAAGGAGCTGTGAAGTCTTTCTGGTGTGTCAGTGAGTCCTGTGTGGGTGGAAGAGCCAGCCCGCTCCTATTACAGCCCAGCCATCTCTGAAAGTGAAGTAGTTTCTGTAGAGAAAGAAAGTGTCAGAGCACAACTTCTAAGTCTTCTGTGGGGTTCATTTTGCCTTTCTTCAGAGGCATATTTAACACTGAGAGCCTATCAGCTTTGACCAACAAATATAAGCTTATGTCCATAGAGCTGATGCCCCATGGATAAGTCCAGCTTGGCCTGTGAACCATATTTACTTTCACACTTACAAATTAATGCAATTAAAATGTTAAGGGCCACACGTGCCTCAAATGAAAGGAGACACAGGCTCTCATTAAGAAATAATTTATGGAAATGACTCAATAAGGTAATCCCTAATTAATACCATAATCCAATGTTACTGTAATTGAATTCAGCTTGCTGTAAAGAAGCACTTGTGCCTGGGTCTGAATGCTCTGCAGGGTCTGCAGCTTCTTCTCTGAGAGGTGCTCTAAGACACTTCTGGTGGCAGGGGCACAGACTCACTCAGGGTTTGGGGAACATGCCCCGGCTCCAGCTCCCCCTGACCTAAGCACTAACTCATGCCCAAGATAGGCTCCTGTACCCATAAGAGAGAGAATGATGACACTTGCTTAAAGATGAGCAATCGATTCCAATAATGATGCCTTTAGGTGAGTATTTATCACAAATAACATAACTAGCATTTTTAATCCACAACATAGATATTTTCAAAGTTTATTTGGTAAAAGTATGTAGAATTCTCAGGACTAGGGGCATGGCTAAAGGACAGAATGTTACTAGCGTGCACAAGGTCCTGGGTGCAATCCTTTGTGCCACACCCATACCAAAGCACAAGAGTGTGCATATGTATGTGTGAATATTGCCATAGTCACCAGTGATTATAAAATGTTAATAAGAAAGAAGTTTTCTTTACCCAGAGAGGCACCCAGCTGACCTACTGATTTTAAACTTGTATTGCCCAGCTTTCTGTTGTAAGGACAAAGTGGCTGGCACACAGATAGAAGAAATGGTTGACTTAGATCATGATTCCAAAGGTTTCCATCCATGGCTGGCTGGCATTAAGCAAGGGGCAAGGAAAGGTGGCCAGCTACCAGGGTCTGGAGACAAGAGTAGGGAAGAGCATCAGGAGAAAGGGCTCAGGGACCAGAGCAGCCCAGGTCACACTGCCAGGACCCACCTGGCTGCACCCACAGGTACACTCTGCTGATTTAATTTGCTGATCTAATTGAATGTCTAGATGACTTTTACTGAGCTCACTTTGCCTCCCCAAGACTTCTGTCTTTGCTGAGCACCGAAATGGCTCTAGACTTAGAAACTGAAGGCAGGCAGTCACCATCTCCACCCTGTGGCATCTGAGTCATTCACCCCCAGCTGATGCATCCCATCATAGTCATCTTCATCATCATCATCATCAAATGCTTTGTGTCCTCCAGATGCCATGTCCTGAATAGCTCTCAATTCTCTTTCTGCTCCTCATCCCACCGCAGAGTTCTGCTTCTTATGACAGGGACCTGGATTTCTGCACAATTTTTTAGTTTAGTTCCAGAGTCTTACCCTGACTTTTATGTCCTGATATTTAAGTAAATTGCCAGGATACAGGCATGATCAAGACACTTCTGGAGGAGCTTCACATCTGGCTTGCCACACTGTTTATTAGAAATCAGCCTCATCATTTTAAAATTCACAGCCACCGTGGATGTCATTTCTGCCTTCCTGACTCCTTTTCTCTTCCCTCTGTGTTTTGCTGCAAGTGCCTTTGCCTCCAGGGCTGTGAATAAGCCTGCAAAACTTGAGCATAGCCTTCTCTCATTCTCTAGGCTTTGATTTGAGCCACCACTGAGCCAGGTTTTGCTGTCTCCTTCGCATTCTGTCTCACAGCCACCTGCCCAGGACACTGTCATGTGATCCATAATGCTGTGATTAAACATCTTTTTTCTGTCTTTCTCAACAGTTGCAAGAATCTTTAAGGGCAGCACAAAGACTTGTCCTATGTGTATCCCCCATACTGTTAGGGAGAAGTCTTAATGCATGTTTATCAAAGAATGAAAAAGGACTTAATTATGATAGTCATTCAGTGGTTTCCTTCATTTCACCAATCTTTTGAGGACATCAACACCTTTCAGATCAGCAACACTTTTCCTGATAACAATACTGATGCCATTCTATTTTGTTCAACAGAATATAAGAGAAAATCAGTAGGGCTCTATGTGCTATTGCGACTGATGAATTTGAGAAAAGGTAAATGCTATACGTGTCTGAATTTATTACTGTAGATTTTGAAGCTGAAATTTTCGGGAAATACCCAGCTTTGAAAAACATTACATATAGAAATCTTCCAGGGAGGTAAAGAGTTTGGGTACTGCTCCAGCTACAAAGTTTCAGAGTCTGGAAAGATGGGCCATGGTAGAAAAAAAAAAGTATAAAAATAATCTCAAGTATCTGAAGAGTAGGGACTAAAAGTCTAATTCCATCTTTTTAATTCTCATAACACAGAACCCTGAAAGATAGGAAGTGTTCAGGAAACACGTGCTATATGAATGCATATACACAAATGTCAGAGGGAAAATTTAAGCACACTGATAAAGAGTCTCAACTATGGTTTCAAGCTACAGGGTGAAATAGCTATTATACTTGGGTCTTCAGTGTCTTACAGGAGCTCGCACATGAGGGCTGGGTTTGCAGTCTGCGAGGCTCTGGGTGTGGGTTTGGGGCGAGTGCGTTGGAAGAGAATGTGGGGTCTGCACCCCTCCAGGAAGTCCTCACTTCCTGCTGTCATGACGTGAAATTTTGTTGTGTTCCAAAGCCTCCATCATGAAGTTCAAGAAAAATTAGCAGAGCCAGTGAACCACAAATGGAAATTTCTGAAACAACAACCCAGAAAATATTCCTTTCCTCCTCATAAGTTGATTTTCTTAGGTATAGGTAAAAAGCAAACTGAGTGTTACTGTAAGGTGTTTTGAAAACTCATTACAGATCTGAGCATGGAAAGAAAGCACACACACAGAAAGGAAAAAGAAGAGAAGGTTGATATGCGTTATGGTGCTAAAACTTCAGTGGAAGAGAAGGTGGGCACTGAAAGTGCTTTGAAGACAAAAGCAAGTGTTTGAGTTTCTAATGGCCTATTAGAGAAGGTGAGGCCAGGCTGTCCACTTCTAGGGCCACTCGTGTGCCTGTAATCTTAGTTTTGATTGTTTGCAATTCACGAGAAGTCAGACTTGGACAATAGCACAAGCATGCTCCTTTCCATAATGTCTTTTTGCTTCCCTTTTTCTATTACATTAGATAACTACCATTCAAAAAAGAAATCCAAATAAATAGTAGTATTAGCCCCACAGATTATCCCAGTTATTATCTACTAGCCTTTAAAATAACAAAGATCAAAGCTTCAGATATCTGAAATTTAAATCAGAATGGATTTTAGATTAAGTAATATATCCAAAGTCAAAGTTTAATTTATTGTTGCTCTATATCTTAGTAAATCTAAATCACATCCTTCTTTCAAATCCAATCACTGTCCTTTGGCGGTTGTAGCCTGAGGTCATTGTTACAGGCAAACCACTCAGTGATGAAGTGTCTGTGCTCTGGCTGCTATTTTGAGGTCTCTGTCCTGCACTGATTGCTAGCTCACACGTATATAGAAGCAGTGAGAGCCTCATTTTTGAAAGTGGCCTTTCCAAAATCTTTCTCTGTAAGTCCAGGGAGAGGGAGTTGTCTAAGTACCTTTCCTGACTTCCTTTATTATGGCCAGCATTCATCTCCCTCACTTTTCTTGACTTGCCAGTGGATGAAGATTGGTATTTTCTGCACTCAATTGAGTTGAAGAAGGCAAAGGGTGAAGTTAAACTGGAACACACCTGTGTTGTCCACACTGTCCCTACACACAAGTTCAAATTCGGTTTCTCTTTTCTAAGGGAGTAACCCTAGGGAAGCAGAGATAAAATTTCCAGCCCTCAGAATGGCGCCTGGCACATAGCACTCAGGAGGTATTTGTGTGTGTTCTTAATGCTCTGTTTCAACTGATAGAACTTGTTCATCCTCTGGGCTTGAGTCTTGCTCCTACCATTTTCCAGTATTTCTGGCACCATCACTCTGAGCGTCAGTTAAAGCACGCAGGTCAGAGGGTGCCCAGCCAAGACCTAAGAAAACTGAGCCTGTGTGCCGTGTTTTCTGTGCAAGTTCTGAGCCAGGGTTGCAGCAGTGACTCAATGGGAGGGCTGCCACCTCCTCCTTGACACCTGCAGCCCTTGCAGGCGCCGGGCCAGGCCAAGGCCCCCAGCCTCTGCTTCTCCTCATCCCTTGGTCTGGAGCACAGGAAATGTAGTACCTGTCACCATGAAATCAGCTTCCTGCTGTACAGAAAGGGTGACAAGCTTATTCACACATCCTTGGAAAAGCTAGAACAAGGTATAAGGAGAGCATGCCGCTAGGAGCATCTGTCACCTGTTTCAAGGCAAGGCAAGATGTTGTTCCTAAAGAGCGGGTGAATTTGGCCCACAGACATTAGAACGACTAATGGCCAGGCTGTTATTATGTACAAATTGAGGGATTTTTATCTCCGCTGTGCATCTAGAAAAGTATAGAACATTTAATACTGGACCTTTATTGAAATTTCTATTACAATACTCAGTTCTTATTATATTCTATCTCTTTATGCTGTGGTTCAGCTAGCCTACCTTAGAGAAATGTGTACATTAGTTCAAATAACCTGCCAGGCACGGTGAGTAGAGAGTGGGATGAGGTCATGAGGAATTAATGACACACAGCAGGTTTAAAAATACTTATGGGATTTCTTTATGCCCAGAACTTTCTAGTTTGCTTCAGTTATCCAATTCAATACAATATAAATACTAAATTCTTATAAATTTTATAATTTAAAAAAGTCATGTATGCAGTCACTGCTATCGGGTAGATACAATGGTGCTGAACTGAGACACAGCCCTATTTTCTAGAGTTCAAAAGAATGAAGTAAAGGACAGTTCAGTGTTCTGCGATGGTGAAGACAGTGCAACCCCACAGTAGCTTCCTCACCTGTGAAACTTGAGCACTGAAGTCCCTCCAGGGCCTGTGGTGCTCCACAAGAAGCCTCCAGTGGCTTCGGGAAGGGAGATGACCCTTTCTCCCCTTCAGGTCAGCAGGCTTCAGAACTTGCGAAGATCCGGTCCTGCGGAGTCAGGAGCGGAATGTCCTTCTGGGAAAGCAGCTGGGTCTGATCATGGAAAGGGCAGGCAGAGGCTCCTGTCTGAGCAAGCACACTTTTGAGGGCACCCGTTCTACCGCAGGTGAGTGCTCCAGCTCAGTGACTGCCGCCTAACGCCCTTCACTGCGCTGGCATCAGACACGTGGTTGCCTAGACACCCAGCACGGAGCAGTTTACACAGGACAGTCCTCTGCATTACAGCAGGGCAAGTCGAAGAGGAAACACAGGAAGTGACCTGAAAGTGCCCGGGATCCCTGGAAGACGCACCCTAGACTTCCGCAAGGAAAGGTTTCGCCTGCTTGAACTTCCTCCTGACAATCTCTTATTCAGATGATGCACAAACACACTGAAAGGCGCGAAGATATCTACAATTTTATTTATGTAACAATTCAGCTGCATCATACTAAACAGATTCTGATAGGCATACTGTGACCACAGTTAACCTTCATAATGACTTTTAATTAAAATGGGAAAATACATTTGTGCTTCAAATAATTACCTTACACAAAAGTCCTTTGGGACTCCTGCCTGCTTAGAATAAAGAATAGCTCAGGACTGTGGAAAGGATTAACAAAATACCAATGCTGGCCTTTTTGCAATTGGAAGTGAATGCATTAGAAACACTGGGAATTTTATATGAATAAAAATGCATAATTTAACCCATTGTATATTCTGCACATTGGCTGGAGAAACACATTTCTGAGTTGTTTATATCTCTTATCTTCATTTTAATGGTAGTTAAGAACGAGCTGTGCACTGGTTGTGTGCTTTTCCATGTAAACTCTATAAGAAAATAAACTCTGAGGCCTCCATGGCTTCTTCCAGCCTCAGTTATACAACCCTGGTCTCAATACCTGTGAAAAAGTGGTTAATCTCCATCCTTCAGGATGCTGTGTACAGAGCTGAAAGAAGGAAGAGTGAATGGATTGAGTTAAAGTAATTTTCCCTCCAGAGAGGTGGTTTTTTAAAGCCTTCTTTATTTGGAAGACGGTTCATCACCACTTTCAATAAATAAACAGGAGCAGAAGGAGCAGGAATGGAGGGGGAGGAAGCCAGAACCTACTGTGGCTGTCATTCTGCTACACACCTGCTTTGATAAGAGAATTCTGCTATCTTGATTCTATGGCTGAACTCTGACACACAGTTGCTAGGAAGGAAGGAATCTGGGACGGGAGCCCAGGAGTCCCTCACCTAAACCCGTTTTTATTATCCTCTGCTATGAGCCTGATTAATGTACATGAACTACTGTTTGCAATCAGGTTTCACTGACTTTCACACCATTCAATGTGCTGTTGTAAGTTCCTCTGATGCCCGTTATTCTCCTAGGCTCAACTAACAGGAACTGGGCAGTGTTTTATGTGAAGAAAGTACGTCTGGAGGTCTTCTTCTACTCTGCCTCTCTGCTGCTCCACGCTGCTGCTGCACCTGCAGAGATGACAGAGTAAGAGAGCTCCTGCCAGGGGCTGCACCCAAGCAAGCTGGGCTCTGAGTGGACCAGGGGTGCAGCTCTGTTACTGACGAGCCAGAGTCAGAGGGGGAAAAACTGAGTTCTGAGGGTGAAGTAGGGGAAGGGAACACTCAGCTTGGACTTCGGCTTCCAGCTGTTCACACACTTCAGGAGTCACAGGGGTGCTGGGTCAGCGGGGTGGGGGGTGGGGGTGGAGGGGAGGGTGGGGGTAAGTGGAAGAGAGAGAAGGGAGGCGGAAATGCCTCACAATTTGCAGTTCTTCATGCTCTGTAGATCTTTTACACGTTGGAGTCAGTCTTGCATGGAGCCCCAAAGGTGAAGGTGGTGATTATATGATCTGACCTGCTGGTTTGGGGTCTCCCAGAGGAGAGCAAGTTTATCTATTGCTGTTAGGTCTTTGGGCTTGTAAATTCCTTTCACTGCAATTCCTATCATTTACTTTGGTTTACAGCTCATCTCGTGCCCCATGGGAGGGAAAACAGCTTTTGACTCAGTTACAGGACCAGGGCTGCTTTCCACGGGATTCCCACAGCTTGGTACTGACTGCCAATAGCTGTTCCTCCCTGAATTGACTATTGAGGGTATCGGGCTCCTAATGTCTGCAGAAATAATCGGACAAATCTGCTTTGCGAGCCCTTTCACACAGTCGTCCAGTTGAGGAAACGTATCCTTGGATGCTTTTCAGTTTCTCACTATGGATCTGACCCAGGGGGAGACACTCATGGAAGGCCTGCTAAGGAACTTCTGAGGCTTCCACAGGACAAGCACAGGGCGAGTCCATTTGGGGCCCGTGGCTGCCAGCTGCCCTAGGTCGCAGAATTGAGGCACGTGTGAGTAGCCGAGGTGTCCAGTGGGAAATAGAGCGCCTACTTCGTTGGAAACGCTACCAGAATAACAAGATTTTCAAAAGACTTTAATTCATAAGGCCCATGAAAAATACAAATGAGTTGTGGAATAAATTAATAAATGATTTCATTAAAATGTCCTGCTTTACATAATTAAGACTTAGATATTATACATTTTCCTACATTTAAATTTCATGAGAAACAACTTGCAGGACACCAGAAAATGTTACTATTTTCTGTGGGTTTTAAGGGTGCAGTGGATTCTGTGGGTTCAAAACTGTTGATTTTGTGCAGTGAGAAATTGTGCTGTGTACAGTGTAACTCAGAGTGGTTTGTGTATCACACAAGAGTAACCTTGGCCGGAACCGTGTTCTAGACATATTCTTTTGATGGTTGGTTGTCAAGGGTTCTCTACAAATAATGTAATGCGATCATTTTACAACTCAGCATTCCTTAGATTCCTTGTTGATCTGAGTAAGTTTTTTTAATACTAAACACATAGTACCTAAGTAATGCTAAAACATATACTAATAGAAATTTTTGAATAACTTTTCAGCTATTCATTAACCCTAAAACACTCCTACATTATGGGAAATGAGGGTAGTGGGTTTTCTTCAGTAAGTTTTGTTAGGATCCATTGACAAATATTACAGAAAAATTCATACTGTTTTGCAAACATTCACGCATTTGTCATCACTTACATGTTTGAGAGAATTTTCTCTTTGTGATATGTAAAGAGTGGTTATCCTTTGGAGAAAGAGGCTTTGTAGTGTGTATACTCTAATTTAGCAATTTTCAAAATGACATGCTATTAATAACTCTTGTAAGGGCTATAACTTAAAACATTTTTTGAAAGTATAGCATTTATAATTATTGATTTCTGAAGCAGAAAATAAGGTATATGATTATTTTCAGTACTGAAGATTGAACCCAGGGTCATCCTATCACTGAGATATAACCCAGTCCTTTAAAATAGTGTGTAGATAGAGATGCAGGAGGGACAGACATAGATACCTGCATTTTAAGTTGCTTCAGGCTGGTCTTGAACCCCCCATACTTTCTCTTAGTTACCCTGAGTAGCTGGGATTAAAGCCATGCCTGCTTTAAATATGTGGTTTTTTTAGTTATATTACAGTTATGTAAAGTATAAAAATTAGCATTAGTTGAAAAGTAAAATGTTTCATAGAAATATCTAATATTTAACTTTATTAAAAGAAAAATATTTTTATTAGTAGTTGCATTAAATATGTGAGTCAACTGGAATAATGGTTATTTATTAAGCTACAGTGATGTCCCATGTGTCACTAGTGTGTGTGTGCGCGTATTTCCATACATACTTTTTGTTTTTTTGTATTTTAGGAAAGGGTCTACTGGGTGTTCAGGGTCTCATTACTAGATCAAACTCATAGTGGTCCTCCTGTTTACAGCCTCCCAAGAGGTGGGATTACAGGTGTGTGCCACCATGCCCAGTCTCAATTGTCCTCTCAGTGTGCTCCAGGGGCGGGGCCGGCACGGCAGGCTCAGGGATCCAACCCCTTTCCATACATACTTTTACTTTTAAGTGCATTTATATGCAATGTATTGTTAAATCTGACCAGCCTAATTACTACCAAAAGCCATCCCATTAACAGTTTTACAGTATTTAGTTTATTGTGGCATTTGAGAATTGCACATTTCATCTTCAATGTAATTAATTCAAGGCGTCCTTTTGCACAAGTCACTAATGGTAATGTTTCAGAAGAAATTTAAGCTAATTTTTTTAAAAGACAATATATAGGATGGAAAAGAGATAAAATGGCATTTGTGGTGGGACAAATATTATCCTCCAGGACTATATTGAAGTTCTGGTTCTCAGGCCCTCCCTATTTGGAGGTAAGTGGAGCTCTGCCAGGGTACCCAAGGGCAAGCAAGGTCAATAAAGAGTGCTCTAATCCCGAGGGCCCTTAGGAAAAAAGGCTTCTTTTTGCCCTAGTCTCAAAGGCAGCCCTACAGAAACCTTGATTTTAGGGTTCTACAAATATGAAATAAACAATTAAGTCTATAATCACTGGGTCTGTGGCCCTTGTAAGGGCTGTCCCGACAAGTTAGTGTGGCTCATATTCTCTGCCAGATGAAGGGTCAGCCATTACCCATGGGCAAGTCTCGGTGAACGCTACTCAAAACATGTCTTTCTTTTGTTGCCTGAGTGCTCTATTTAAGTAACTGTCTTCTGAATTAGCATTTTCCCTGAAAGCAATATATACATTCAGAAATCTGGCTGGGTTGTGGTTTCTAATTTTCTTAGAGCAAAGATCCTGTGTAAGCCTAAAGCAATATAAATGCCATCAATTTGGGAACAGGATATTAGCCACCTTGATTTTCTCATGAAAACTGCCTCAGCAAAACTTTATTTTAATGATCTGACTCTTTTTTATGTTCTGTGGAGTTTTTTTTTTTTTTTTTATAAAGGAGATGTTCCTAATCAGAATATGTAGAAAAGAGTTGATGGTATCTTTGAAGAACCTTCTGTAAGACAGAACCAATGAATTTTATATTCAAATCTGAATATTTAATATGATTCCCCCCCTTAAAGTAAAATGAAAGAGGAAAGTGATTTTGTATGCAAGAAAAAAAATCACTGAAATATTCTCCATCTCATCTAATCTTTTGGAAGTTGGAAAAGGCACTGGATGGTCAACTCGCAGCACAGAAACAGAGCTATGCTTCTCCAGGGAAGGTTCCTAAATAGTCTCTAAAAACACAGGCTGTAAGGCCAGCCCAGGATTACAAAGCTGATTTTACTGAATCCGTTCTGGCTTGGTGATACTAATGCCGTTGTACTGCTTGAATAAGCTTAGTCAAATAGAGCTTATAAAAATGGTCTCCCTGTAGAAATAACTGCTCTTGGTGATTTAAATGGCAGAAATAGGAGTTTGTCTATTTTTTTCAGTAAAATCCTACTTAGAAAAGGTATTTGAAATGGTATGGTGAGGGGATTTTACTGTTCCACTACATAAAACTGACGGTCCCTACTCTTCAGCTGACCCAGGACTACCCCTTGGGGGGCGGGGCCGGGCCGTGTCCCTGGCTCCAGCCACGCTGCACCGCAGAGTCTGCCCCGCAGAGAGTATGTGGAGCTGCCCAGAGTGGCCAGCCCACCTCCTACTCTGTTCTGAGGCTCTGAGGTGCTGGGGATACAGCTTTGCCTCCAGAATTCTCAATAACAGGAGTGCTCGGCTGCCTAATAAAACCTGAGTGTGAGGCGGTGAGAAGGAAACGCGCGGGTACCGCTGGCCAAGTCTACTTCTCTGCTTTCTGACCTTGTTTAGTGTCAGAACTGTAATTGCCTGGATAAAAGGTCTTTCGTTATTTGCCAACGAATGGCATTTCTTCCTCACACAGAATGTAAGACCAATTCTAAGTTTATTTAGGAAGGCTAGGTCCAAAATGTTGGCTGGCCTTGTGGCTCTTCTATTTCTTCAACTCTGACTTGGGATCTTAGGTTGTTAACCATCCAGAAGAAAAGCTGATTAGTATCCTGCAGCTTATGCCATTCACTTTGCCTTATCTGACTCAATTGATTTTACTTGTTATACATTTCCTTTTGTATTTCTGCTTTTCGCTTGTTA